>VYZS01101894.1:0-43789 GCA_013400695.1 Neodrepanis coruscans | reverse complement strand
TATTTTTGGTAAAGAACTGTTACTCCTCTTTTTACATTTTGTCTGAAAGACCCTTGATTTCAAAGGTTATAGTAAATTGGATGGAGGAGTTTTTACTTATTCCAGGAAAGTCCTGCCTTTCTTGGCTGACATTGTCTTAAGCCTAAGATAAAAGTGTACCTTTATTCAACAAAAAAAAAAGTGAATTCTAACTAAAAAATTGATTTAGAATATTTAGTTTTGTTTAAAAGAAAATGTGGACCCTGTAAATCTTTCTCCATGCCGCACCAGAACCCAGCAGACTTTGCCTTTTTCTTTTTTCCTTTAATTTGAACAAAAAAGTGAAAAGGAAATACAAAGAAATATTTAATAATCTTGACATAAAATAAAAAATTTGAAATGTTCTCACACAAAGTCTGTGCCTTATCTCACCAAACTAAATATCTGTGAACTGGATCCTTTTTATTGTCAGTGATTATAAGTCTTCTTGAAATCTAGTGTNATGATGCCACCAATACTAACAGTGCCACAAAACTTCAGTTTAAAAAGTTGTTACAGTTTTAATTTCTGGCAAATTTTGTTTTTCCTGCACCAGAAAGGAGAGTGATATTCTAGGTGACAGTCTCTGTTATTGTTGTGTTGTTGTTTGTTTTGTTTTGTTCCATATTTTTGGTAAAGAACTGTTACTCNAAGTGACCAACACTGAAGGACCCCAGCATCTGCAAAAACATTATCCCTGGAGACCTTATTCTCTCATTTCCTGAACAGCCTGAAGTCTGCTCTCCTCTCAACCAGACCTGAGGTTTTGCTGGCACTTTTTCTCCTGTCAACAGAGATTTTAAATTCGATCACTTCGTGGTCACTGTGGTCAAGATGGTCGCAAATCTTTACTCACGAGATCCTCCCTGTGGATGAGAAGCAGATCAAGGAGGACATTTTTCCAACTCAGCTCCCTTAGGACCTGTTCTATAAAGTTGTCATCCAGGCTTTTTGGCAATCTTCTGGCCTGGGTTGTACCAACTGTGTGATGCTTTCAGTTAATTTCTGGCAAGTTGAAGTCCCCCATAAGGACAAGGGAAGTACCTTATTTCCTCAAAGAATAATTCATTGGCAAAATTCGCCAGGAGGTCTGTCAGACTCCCATGGTGACAATTCCATTCTTTGTTTGCCCCTTGATTCTTACCCAGGGCCTCTCAACTGCAACATTTCCAACTGTGAGCTCCAGACGTTCTAAGCTTTCCATTACATCTGTACTAATGAAATACACTCTTCTTTCCATGGTCAAATTAACTAAGTGAGCAGATACCTTTGTGTATATTGCAGATAACTGATGAGATTAAATGCATCATAAATCCAGTAGCAAACATTGCACCTGAGGGAACATTAAAATCTCTCCTCTGATGGTATTTACAGCAGTTTGATAAGGCTAACTGTGCATATGTGCATAACTAACATTGGCTATTTAGCAAGGAGAAGTTGCCCAGCAAATGGCCAGGGAATTCTGGTTCTTATGGTACTGGATTTTGCAAGGCATCAGCTCAGGCTACTCGTGGAAATAATTTCTATTTGCTCTATTAGCACTCTCCTTGTTTTGATTTGGTAATATTCTGGAGAGAACTTGTACTGCATAAATAATTTCAAATACTTGGCAACAGAAGAGATGAGATTCCTGTCTTCACAAAGAGGAAATATAAAAGAATGTATAAGGTGCTTTTTCCTGGAAAATTAGAGGGCAGGACACAAAAAGCAAACAAAACCATACACAAAATTAAGAGGTTTACTATTACTCCATTTCCATTACAACATTAGCACTCATTTTTAGATCTAAAGTTAGATTTTCATCTGCAAAATTTCATATGATGTGTATACACTTGAATAGTCCGTTATTTCATTTCTTACATGCTCCACTACTAGCTAGAATCATAATATTAGTGAGAGTTAAATGGAAGGAGAGAGTTTGCCATATAAAAACATCTAATTTCATGCAGACTTTCTATAGTAAGCTCATGCATACAACAAACATACGTCCAGCTTTTTTTGTACTCAAAGAATTTCACCCACTTCCCAATGTAGCTCAGGTTTTTGAAATTATTTATGCANACCCAAAGAATTTCACCCACTTCCCAATGTAGCTCAGTTTTTTTTTCTGGTTTAGTAATAGTTGAGAAATAATCCATTGGTTTAGGTAGGCAGAAAACCGTAGCAGAACTATTATGGATAATCCTACTGACTCCCAATTATGTCTTATTTTCATTGTCTTTACAATTTTTCATACAAAAGATTAAGAAGTAATCAAATTGAGGAAAAACTGCAGTGGGATGAGAGGTGTCTCTGCAGTGCTCCACACAATTATGTTTATATCATCTTTAAAACGAGAGTGAAATCTGTTTCATCACCAGCTGTGGGCAATTCACATTCCCAGTTCATTGAAATCAAGGCATTTCTCTTCTTAGAAAGAAGAATTCTTTCAATGCATTTAATTTGAATTAAACAGCACAGCAAAGCTCTTAACGGTCCCACTCGTAACTACTCTGATCTGGTGGCACAAACTAACCCACCCAAAGGTGCTACATCCTAAAGCCAAGTAGAATAACCATCTTGAGAAGTAGACTTGATTTTATTAAAGAGCACCAGCTCAAAATGACTCATCTAAACTGAAAGTCACACTGAAAAGTAGCTTTGTCAAGTCGTTCTTTATAAGAAAAACTGTCCCAAATTATTCTCATTTCATTTGCAGAAATAAAATTTTATGGATTTGTAAGAAATTACTGCTTTCCTCTCTCCAAAGTGAAAATGAATCTCACAGGCTCACACATATTTCTCCAAACATATATGTAGCTTATTTCCTGTAGAGCCATGACCACAGCACTCACCTCTGCACCTGCTTCACTCCCCCACCTTCTGAGTTGCCTATTTGGATGGGAAGGCCTTGGAGCAGCAGTACATTTCCATGCTGGTACAATGAGAACTGTCATACTGAATAAAGCCACAGGCCAGCACAGGCCAGTGTCACCTCTGACACCAGCCAGCAACAAACACTCAAGGCAAAACAAAGACCCATGGGTACATACACAGAGTTACTGTTCCCTGCTGACAGCAAGATGTAGCCTGAGGATTTCTGCAGCTGAAGACGTAGGAAGTACTTATGTAGGAATACATTGTGCTTAATATTCAACTGCACATATTCTCTACAAACATCTCTTTCACCTGTACCTTCATGAGCATATTTGGCCTCTTTTTATGTTTATATTTTAGGCCTCCAAAACATCCATGAATTATGTAACTATGATATGTCAAAACAGGGTGGGTTTTTCCTTGCTTTAAACCACATGCCCAATAATTTTACCAGGTTGCCCTGATGTTTGAATTCCAAGGAACAGTGAGAAATCATCTTCAGATTTCCCTGAATCGTGACTTTCTAGATCGATTTCATCCCTTCTCTTACTCACCCTTTTTTCCAGGGGGACAATCCAGATTAGCAGCTTTCCCCCTGTTATATATTCTTCTTAGCCTTTTCTGCATCTTTTCTATTGCTGCCTTGTGACCTAGGTGACTAGAAAACTGCAAATACACCATAGAATTTTATAGTGACATATGGAATACACAACTGCATTGGCAGGACCCAATACCCTAACTCATTATAAAGACAGCTTTCAAGAAAAAACAACCACCTTCACATCTACTTGCTAGGAACTACAGTTTTTAACATATACTGTATGCAATCCACCTTTGTGCTGCTTTGATTAGAAACAATATATTCCACACATCAAATCAGTTTCCTTACTAGATATGGTCTCCAATCAGACAAGACGTTTTAT
The DNA here is from genome assembly GCA_013400695.1 of Neodrepanis coruscans. Taxonomy (NCBI): domain Eukaryota; kingdom Metazoa; phylum Chordata; class Aves; order Passeriformes; family Philepittidae; genus Neodrepanis; species Neodrepanis coruscans. The sequence continues at coordinate 39,992 of VYZS01101894.1, read as the reverse complement.
GCAAAGCTGCTCAGCAAAATGCAACATAAAAGTAAGAGCAAGGAGATGTTGGAATGATAAACAACTAAGAAGTTTACCATCAGCACCTCTGTTCTGGTAAATACCAGCAACAGGTGAAACCAGAAACAAAGGACAGGGATACGCAAGCACCTCAACATCTTGAAGAGTGAGTACAAAGACAAAGAAATTCTTTTGACTACCTTAATTTGTAACAGCAATTAAAACTATTCACAGGAACCATGCAGAATCTGGAGTTGATAGCCAAAAGATAATTCCTTCCTATTCCTCAAGAATTCCATTTTTCTCATGTTTGGTCCTCCCAAAGGCACTTGCCTTTGTCAAAATCCTAACTTTCAAGCAAATAAGAATAAACATAGAAAAAAAAGAGATAAAAGAGGACTGTTTATTCACTAGGAACATGTGATTAGAGGAAAGCTGTGTGGCCTTCTGGCCTCAGGCTGCCACCACTTGCTGACTGAGCTATGGCTAGCCTAGCAACACCATAACCAATTCTCTCCTTTCTTTCAATAACTTTTCACCTGTTTGTTCTTACAATATATATAAAACCTCACAGTACTCAGCTTCACAGCACTTCCAAGATTTGCCTAACCTTGATCCCTACTATGAAACTACCACAGTTAAAAACTCAGTTCCAGTCCCTGATACACATATAGAATCAGCAGAAATTGCGTGAAGTTGTGCCATGAGAGGAGTGGGGACATCCAAAAAATTACAGTATTTGTTATGGAGTTTTGTTTTTCAGGTTCATGAAGCCTATGGAATCCAGTACAGAGGAGGCACAAGTTCTTCATATATTCTGTCCTCAATAAGTTCCCTGCAGCTCAGAAACCTCTCTGTGATCCCACTCATGATCCCAGTTAAAAACAATGAATGTACTTCAACCTCAGCTATTCTTGCAGTACAACAATAGTTGTTTTCTGTGTCCCAGAAAGTTAGAATCACAGTATCCCAAGGCTTTCCTCCTTTGGAAGGGTACAAAGAAGTACTACAAAAGGGGCTCAATGTTTCCAGTATTCAAGAAATAGAATGAAAACCAGAATATCTCATTTTCAGTACCACTCAACAGAAAATACTTCATGAATGCTGCTCCTTAATTGTATGTTCTTCTGCACTAAAAATGTCAACTCCAATTAGGAAATGAGTTACTCTTGATTTTGGCTGCACTAGTTCGCCCATACTTACTTTTACCTTTATTTGACTATTTATCTCCTTGTGCTCAAAACATTTCCAGTGCCCAGGCTGCCCCTTTTTGACTTGTGATCACATCATGGAGCCCAAGTAGTGAATAGACATATTTCATACCACTGTCAGGAGCTCACTGTTGTTCATTTGTTGGTCTCAAACTTCACATGAGCATTTACAAATCAACCATAGAAAAGGATGTGGTTGAAAAGAAGATGAAGTATTCCTCATTGCTTGTCTGAGCTGGCAGCAAGTAAATTAATGTTGTGATTTAATGAGGTTGCAGTTTCATTCTAAGCAAATACAGCTGGCTTTGCCTAGAATCTGGCTGAAGAGAAAATTTCCAATTTTTTTAATTTAATTTTATTTATTTAGATTTTTATTATTTATATTACAGTTTAATGAAAATTAAGTCAAAATGGTGATTTGCACATTAGTGAAGCTAATTAAGATAAGCTGCAAGTGAAAGGTAGCATAGAGCCACAGAACAGCTAAACCATAATATATCTCCCAGTAACAATATAACTCAGCCATGATCTTAAAACAGACAGAAACTCTTGAGGCAGCAGCAAATAAATCAGAGAGGGTACAAGTTCAAAAGCTAAGTCTGTATATATGATTCAAAAGCTACAGCTGTCAAGTATTGACAGTTCGCAGTATTTCTGCAATCATCTGGCCAAAGGGTTCACGTAATAAACAGTGACAAACTCACACAGTCATTATGATGAGAAATATAGACTCAACTTTGGCCTCAGATGTGCCTGCAACTCTCGTTAAGTCAGGCAGGACTCGATGCATGTGTCTGCTGTCAGCACTTTGCTCACAGACGTTCCCTATCACCAAGTCTTTTGAATCCGTTTCCTTCATTGCTATTCAGCCTTCCATCTCAGCAGACATCACCGGATACAGCAACTTCCTCAAGCACTCCAGGAAGCTGGTGTCTTCATTTATTTATGCAATTATATTTGGCTGCTTTCTTTAGTATGCAAGGAGATTGGTACACTGAAATATAACACAAATGGTTCTGTCTAATGAACTGGCCTCTTAAGGCTACTCAAGGGCCACCCATCCATACTTTTTGTATGTCTGGACATCAATCCCTTATGTGATCAACACCTCGTGCCTGTGACAACCAACTGATGTGCAGGTAAGTGTCATATTGTACAGCAGGCACTCACCATATGCCAGGTACCCACCTGCTCACAAAGGGCCCAAGACCTTGTAGCCCCAAGTGTAGCCCCACTGCCTCCATCCCCCACAGTAACTACACTAGTTTAGAACCCAGCAATGGGGGATCCCAATCACTAGGGATACTGACCTGAGCCAGGAAGCTGCTGCACTTTTAAAACTGGATAAGGGGAATGACTTCTTTGTCCTGGTTGTTAATGCTGATGCAGAAACGCAGCTGTTAAGAGAGACTTGATCTTCTCCATAATTTTCCCATGCATACTTTAGGAGCTTCCATAACTAAATACAGAGAATTCCTTTTCAGCAAGACTGCAGCAGGGTTGTAGAAGGGAAATGACCTTTCCACTTTCTGAGAAGTACTCATCCCTGCCAGGGCAGCATATGACTTTTTTTACAGTACTAAGGGTTGTCCTATTAGAACAAGTTAGCAGATGTGGTGGAAAGCCTCTCCAGGGCTGTGTCCAGTTCTGGGAGACATTGAGGGGCTGAAGCGAGTCCAAGAACTTCTAAGAGAAATATTTTCAGCATGAAATTTTGAGGTGAAGTAGTAAATGCAAAAAAAAAAAAAAAAATGAAGCTAGAGCTGCAGGACAGAAAATAAAACATCTGCAAATACAGTAGAAGAAAACTATGTGCTTAAGAAGTGAACATTCATTATAGATTTTTTAAAGATTTTCATCTTTCTGTGGAAAAACAACACTGTAAAAGGTGATACAAGACAAGAAACGCTCTCCCTGTTGAAACAAGTTTGAATTTCAATAAACCAAACTTTTATCTTGTTTTCAAAAGAGACGACTGTAATGATTTAGTCTCATGTCCTGTCTAAAATCAGTCAATTTTGCTGCTTATTTGTGCATCAGAACCACAACTTGTTGTTGAAAAAATTCTCCCCCTTGAGAGAAATTCATGCTTGATTGAAAGACTCCAAGTGCTGGAGAACCAGCCGCATTTCCCAGGTGAGATCCAACTGTTGGTTCAACAATGCCCAGTGTCGGGTCCTGCCCTTGTGTCACACCAAACCCCCTGCAGCTCCAGGCTGGGACTGAAGGGCTGGGAAGTGCCTGGTAGGAAAAGCCCTTGATGTGCTGGTAACAGTGGCTGGATATAAGCCCAGGTGTGCCCAAGTGGGCAAGAAGGCCAAGGGCACCTGGGCTGTCCCAGCCCTGATGTGGCCACAGGTCCAGTGCAAGGCCCGTCCCCTGTGATGGCACTGCTGGGGACCCTCCAGGGCCATGTCAGGTACTGGGAGACACTGAGGGGCTGGAGCATGGGAAAGAGTCTGGAGCACCAGGAGCAGCTGAGGGAAATGGGGGTGCTCAACCTGGAGAAAAGGAGGCTCAGGGGGAACCTTCTCCCTCTCTCCAAATCCCTGACATGAAAGTGAAGCCAGTGGGATCAGGCTTTGTTCCCAGGGAACAAGGGACAAGATGAGAGGAAACAGCTTCAAACTGTGCCAGGGGAGGTTCAGGTTGGACATGAGGAGAAATTTCTTCCTGGAAAGGGTGGTCAGGCATTGGAAGGGGCTGAGTCCCCACCCCTGGAGGTGTCCAAGGAATGAGTGGTTGTGGCACTCAGTGCTCTGGGCTGGGGGATGAGGTGGGGATTGATTCAATGTTAGACTTCATGACCTTGGAGGTCTTTTCCAACCCTAATCATTCTGTGATTCTCTTATTACACTCATTGACAAAAAGGTGTGTCTTACTGCTAGTCCAGTTGTCTGGATTTGGCTCCCAGATTTCCAGATCCTGTTATGGCATTATGAAACAAGCCTCCATTATCAGAAGCCTTCCTCACCTACAGAGACAGTATCTGAGGCAGTGATTGTGTTACTTCAATATTCACTTTGGATCAACTTCATATTTTGAGTTTCCCAAGTGTTTACTGATTTTGACAGGGCTTTTCAAAGTATGCGTTTTAAAATAAAATAGCATATTTTACCAACAGCATCATAAACACTTGGTCAAAAATAATACTCCCTTGCTATTTCTACAGGCTGTTTCCTGTGTTCAAGGATCTCACCTGCTCAGTCAGGTATTGCAACACATTTTCCAGGTTTACTGCTGAATTTTCCAGGTAGATATACCAGGAGTGCTATCTGGAAGACCTTCTCATCTATGCTTTGTAGGATGAAGCCCTACCTAGAACCTCCTCTTCTGTTGCCAACCACGTGCTCTCTGGGACAGAACCCTGGCTCTGGAAGTTGATGCTGAGTGCCCTTGTCCCACAGGAAGTTGGTATTACTTGTAACTTCCAAACAAGCAGGACATGTGGCTTTCAATTCCCTTAGACTGAGGAATGGAAGACTAAAATGCATGTTTTAAAGGAAAGATTTATAAAGATACGTGTAAAAGTACTCAGTTACACTTACCCAGTTACATTCATCTAACAATTTTCATCATTAAAAAGACAGATTTGCTTACCCAGAGACTTGCAGGAATTTTTGTTACAAGTAGAAAGATAAGAAATAACACAAGAACATAAAAACATGATAAAATGATAGACAGAAAAAAAAATTGTGCTTAATTAGCAACTGTCACATAGGTAGAAGCTGAACAAAGAGTTTCCTAATGAGTCCTCACATTTCTCCTGTAAAGTACTTTCGTTAATTACTGTGGCCTTAAGAGGAGTTCTGCCTAAATCTGCTATGACACCAACTCACAGGTCATCCTTAGTATTCTAAGGAATACTTTGGAGATACTGGAAATCTTTGCTGCTACAAGGAAATGGGAAGAAAGGTAGCAAAAAAAATAGCTCCTTAGGAGTAAAGAATATCATAGAAAGGTAAGTTATTTTGAAAAATAAGAGTTCATTATTTGCAAATAGTACATGGGATTTGCATCTCATTCATGGGAATGAGATTAAAAAAAAAAAAAAGAATATTTCCTTCTTTACATGTGTTCCTGATTAATGAAAATAGCTGTACACAAAAGAAAAAGTAGCTACTGAAATTGAGAAACGAATCCTCTCAGTGCTATGCATAAGACCCATTTGAAGTATAATGCATAATTTTAAAAGTTAAAAAAATGCAGAGGGACATTATTTGAGAAATATTATAAAATTATATCTTTAACCACTATTCATCCAGCCCTTGAATCATTTAATTTCCTCCCAGAGATAACAGTTATTCCAGTCTGTTTGACTGCATTACCTATGTACAAAGAGCATACCCTGATGAACCCCATCTCACCAGTGCTTCAGCTGCATTTCTAATAATTTACGTTTTTATATTCTTTTATTTTTAACTCTCTGGTCACATAGGCACTGCAATATTCTTCATGCAGAAAATAAAACTGTACAGACATATATGGAAAATAATGCAAACCTTTATGAGTAAGCTAAGTGCTAACGTCCTGTTTTTTAGTAAGCTGACAGCATTCTTGATGTTTGTATCACCCAACTAGTAGTGACTGACAAGAGTAAGACTTTCTGCTTTCAAACAGGGCATGACACCACATCTACTTTTTGTTCCAGAGATCCTTTCACATGGAATTGCAGAATTACCACCTTGATCTAGCAATACAAATACTCAAATACTCTTCACTGGACTTATCTCATAGGATCTGACCTGGAAAACACTACTCAGATTCTTGGGGCCCAAATTTCGGAAGCAGTTACAAACCCCATGGAATGCCTGAGGACTGGATTTGTTGCTTACTTTTAGAGTAAAAGTGTGTTTAACATTAGATTTGCTCAGTTGGTGGGAGCAGGGTGCTGATAAGCACCAGGGTTGTGTGTTCCATCCCCAAACAGGCCACTCACTCAAGGGCTGGACACAATGATCCTTGTGGGTCTTTTCCAATCCAGAATATTCTGTGAAATCTCAGATACTTAGACAGTACATAAAGGTATTAGTCATGGCTAATGAGCACACACTCAGCTTTGCTGAGAAACACAAACTTCATCAAACAAGTGTATTTTGTGGAAATTATACCTGTCTCTTCCATTACCCTTCCTCTATGAATCCCAACAAATATTGGTTTTATACTGAAATAACAGCTGGGGGAACCACTGTAAAAAAACAAAACCATGTTAAAAGTGCTTATAAACAGGTATGTGTCTATTGCTCTTCTCATTTCAGTGGTTCAACACTGGAATTGTTACAAGCCTTTTGTCTTAAAAATTATTAAAAAGTATTGTGTTATTCTGTGACTGATCCAATGGAACTGCAAACACACTCAGCTGATGAACAATATTCTGTAATTCTGTAGGACCTACCTCTTTTTTGTATTGTTCAATAAAGCTTCCATCACAGAAATATATCAGAAGTACTCTTGCTGTCTTAAGGGGTAATGGATATGAATGGAGTTTCAGTATTAGGAAAAAACACTTTTTTCTTTAAAATGTAAAAGGTAATTTGAAAGGTGTCAAGTTTTTTCGTGTTAAAAATGGCAACACTAAACTGAAATTACACAAAGGTTCAATGGAATTTGTTCAAAGAGTAAGAGGACAGTCGAGTTAACCCATTTCCACAGTTGTCTTGTTTACCTCTTCAGTTTCTTCTGTTTTCTTAATTTTAATAACTGGTTTTATAGATCACACCCTAGCTATGAATGCAAACTTTAAAGCATAATTGTTTTAAATAATAATATCTAATTCTTTTTTTTTAAAACTTTTTACTTACACAGTAAAACCTTCAAAATTGCCAGATTTTAGGAGATTAATTAATTTTAGGAACAATAATGCTCCTTTCTCCAGTCCTGCTGCAAAGACTGTAACATCACAATACAACTAGTACTTTGTTAGTATGAGCATCCTGAGCCCTTTGGCATGCTGGCACATTATCTGGCAGCACACGGAAAACATATTATTGAAATCACTCAGCTGTATATGAAGTAATTAGAGGCTAAATATTGTTTGCAGAAGTCACTGGGGAAATTTTTTGTGTAATGGTTAAAGTCAATAAAATGAAACTGTTCATGGAAAATTTTTGAGCAGAAAAGAAAAATAAACAGGTTAAAGAAATTAACGGCAAAGAACTATTTACCAATTTCATTCATTATAGAAGGAAAAGAACAACAATTACATCATTTATTGCTCCAGGATATGAAGTACACGCATGACCTGGAACGTTCTCGTTAATAGATTACATCTATTACAATGCATTAGAATAAAAACAGATAATTGTTAATCTCCATTTCTGCAAGCATTTAATGGTTCAACCCTAAAAAAAAGGACCTAATTAGATTACACTGTAAACCTCTTCAAAATAGCTGTAAGCAAGCACATGTGACTAGATGGCTTCCAATTAGACTTGACAAGTGGAAAGCAGATGGCAGTGTGAAAGACTTCAGTTCTCTTGGAACCCTGTGTTATGAAAGTTGTCAGAAGTTCATGTTTCAGCTTTGGCAACCTTAGAAAATGGTTTTAATCTGCAATCACCTGAACAAAGATTACCACAAAGGTGGCTAAGGAAAGAGACAAGCTCTTGCTAAAACACCAATGGGAAATTTCCATGTAGATCCAGTCCCACAAAATGTGGGTGGAAAAAAGAAAGATAAAGTTAAGAAATTGATGATGGATAATATCCAGAAACCCAAACAAAATATGAGACAGTGAGTTTTAACATAACTCAGGCTGAATGAGCATTTCTTGCCTGGAAAGTACAGCTACCAGGCCACTTAGCCTTGTACTTTGCAAAACAAAAATAAAGAGAGAAAAGAAAGCTGTAAACATTATGGGTCATCAGAGGGGCTCTTAGAGCACCTCTACTAACCTAGGGTGATGTAGGAGGGCTCCAGCCACGCTCACCATGGGTTCAAGGTGTTTTGACTTCAGGCATGCAATTAAAGAGGCAGAATGAAGAGCACAGCCTGTTTAAGGGAAGGAGACTGCAGACTAGATTAGTCAGAGGTGTCTGGGTTTAAGTCCCTGAGGTTACTGCAAGTGCAGTTCCTCCACTACGAACAAACCACTCCTTTAGAAAAACCCTGCCTTCAGTTGCTTGTTTTTTTCTAATGGATTTGGTAAATTCTTTTTTGGGATCTCAAGTCCAGGGCTTGTTGGCTTTGAAAATACGTGATTTTTTTGTGAAAACTTAACCCATACTGGCATTTTCATATTTACATTTCAGAGTGTGTTCTTGCCTGAATCGCAGTAGATCTGAGCCACAAAATGATGTTTGCTCTCTCTCAGTGTACAAAGGCCAAGAGGAAGAACAAAGTGAGGAGGAAAACAGTCCCACTGCCTCATTGCAAGGAATTCAGTGTCATAACAGCCTCAGCAGCCAATGCCCATGTCCATAGCTCACATTTTACCTTGTGGTCCTGCTCTGTTTAGCAAAGTAGGGCTTTTCCATGCCTTGCCATCCTCCTGAACCACAGCCTCTTCCCCCTGAGCTGTAGACGTGCCCTCTTAATGCAGGATGGGACCTGTGCTCCTGCAGATGTGAGGTACCTGCCCCACTGCCCACAGGTTTGTTTGTGCACCAGTTCCAATTAGATTAATTTCAAGCTATTCTGAAAATGAGCATCTTCTGCTTACTCATTTCCCATCCCCCTGTTTTTTCTGCTCACATTTTTTCTTTCCAAACACCTCTGAAGACCTTACTCCACAGTGAACTGCAGAGACTAATTAGAAAGGAAAGTTGAGTGTGCTCAATCCTGTCAGGAGGTGACTTTAGTTACACTGTGCCTTCTTTTCCTGTTCCTTCCCTTGGCTGGAAAACATGTATGTGTTCAAATTTTGATCCATTAGTTGGAAAATTAAGCAATTAATACAGACAACATCTGTGGACAATCATTTATCAAACATGGTTTCAGGAACAAAAGTGTCAATTGAAGCCAACTTCAAGAGCTGGAGGCTTAATATATCTTCAGGAAAAAAAGAGAGAGAGAGAGAATTACTCTTAACAGGACTTAAACCTCTTGGCAATTAGAAAATGGAAGATATTTATAGGTGTGATGAAGAATAAAGAAGAAACCATTACAGCAGTCTAGAAGGGGCACCATTTCAGAAAACTAGTTTTATTTTAATCACTGTAGAACAATGCACTCATTTAAGAAACACACTGCTACAGCAATAGACTACTGATATGACTGCATATGCCACTGAATTGAAGCTGTGTAAAACAAATCCTGTAGGTAGTCAAAATTTAAAAGTGATGTTGAGGAAAAAATAGACAATTACTAGAGAACAATGATAGCTCTTATATTCAAATGTAATTGAGAATGTGATTTTGTGTCATCTTGATTAAACAACTCTTTTGTAGACTGTTGACAAGTTTCAATAAGAATAAATGGTATTTTCTTCCCTGCAAAATGAAGGAAGTTCTAGAGGGAATTATCAGTCTTCACATGGCCTTGAAAAATTCCAGGGATGGGGCAGTCACAGTTTCTCTGAGCAGCCTGTCCAGGGCCTCACCACCCACAAAGGGAAAAATTTCTTCCTAATATCTGATCTAACCCTTCCCTCTTGTCAGTGCGAAGCCATTCATTCACCCTTGTCCTGTCACTCCAGACNAACTCTTTTGTAGACTGTTGACAAGTTTCAATAAGAATAAATGGTATTTTCTTCCCTGCAAAATGAAGGAAGTTCTAGAGGGAATTATCAGTCTTCACATGGCCTTGAAAAATTCCAGGGATGGGGCAGTCACAGTTTCTCTGAGCAGCCTGTCCAGGGCCTCACCACCCACAAAGGGAAAAATTTCTTCCTAATATCTGATCTAACCCTTCCCTCTTGTCAGTGCGAAGCCATTCATTCACCCTTGTCCTGTCACTCCAGACCCTTGTAAATAGTCTCTCTCCAAGTTTCTTGGGGGCTCTCTTCTGGTACTGGAAGGTTACAGTAAGTTCACCCCGAAGTTTCTCTTCTCCAGGCTTTACAGTTCCAACTCTCCCACTCTTTCCCCACAGCAGAGCTGCTCCATCCCTCTGATCATCTTGGTGCCTCCTCTGGACTCTCTCCAGCAGCTCCATGTCCTCCCTGTGCTGTTCCCCGGGGCTGANTACATCCAGGGTTGCCCCATTCCAAATGCAGAATATCTGGCACTTCCCCCTGATGAACTTCCTATGGCTGGTGATTGCCCAGCCTCCAAACTTGTCGAGGTCTCCCTGCCTTTGAGGGAGATAACAGCTCCCCCCAGTTTTGTGTCATCTGGAAACTTGGTCAGTATCCTCTCCAGTCCTGAATCCAAGTAATCTATGAAGGTGTTGAAGAACAGGGGCCTGTGAAACCCCACTAGTGACAGGTCACCAGTCCGGTGTTACCTCATTCACTATTACCCTCTGTGATTGACCGATGAGCCAATTGCTCATCCACCACATGGTGCTTTTATCCAGCTGTGCTGGACAGTTTGTGCCGAAGGATCTTATGAGAGACAGTTTCAAAAGCATTACTGAAATTCAAAAATATTACATCAACCGGCTTCCCTTAATCAGCCAGGTGGGTTCCCTTGTCGTAACAGGAATTCATATTTGATTAGCAGGACTTTCCTCTCCCGAAGCTGTGCTGGCTGTGACCAAGGACTATGTTGCCTTTCAGGTGTTTTTCAATATCTCCCAGAATAATCTTCTCCATAATTCTTCCAGGCACTGGTCTAAGAAGACAGGCCTGTAATTTCTGGGCTAGTCCTTCTTGCCCTTCTTGAAAACTGGGACCATGTTTACCAGCTTTCAGTCAGCTGGGTCCTCTCTCTTACTGAGATAGCATCACTGAACTCAAGAAAAAGCAAGTACATGGTGTCAGGACAACTGCAGAATTCGTGCAGAACCAATCCCTAAAGTAAAACACTACCCCCTATGAACTACTATCACACAAGAAATATTACATTTTTCCCAGTCTAGAAGAACTCCAGGGACATGACAGGGACCTGCCCCAGCATCCCTTCCTCTCTATGTCACAAAGAGTCCCAAGGAAACACTTGGGGACATATGTTCAAGTGTTTCTGAGTGTTAGGAAATTATATTGATGTAAGAATGAATGAGAATGAGGCAAATCCATCTAGAAATTCTGTAAAATAAAATCACTTTCCCTTAAGTTCACACAGTTAGTTCTGTCATGAAAACTTACTAAAAGAACCACTAGGTTTTATTCTACATACCAAAGAGCAAGCAACTAAAATTTTTTTACTACCTTTGAGGCTTGCAAGGGACTGATAAACATTTACTTTTACTGTAAAAGTTTTCTGAGTCAATAGTGCATTATATATTTGTCTTAATTGGGCTGATTTTAGTGTCCTTTAATTTTGTCTAATTTTTTAACTTGGACTTTTATTTGTTGCAAAGTTTCTCATAAAAATCTGCAAACTAATTACAAACTGCGGTTAATGAGCTATGCATAAACCTTCTCTTTTCCTTTGTCATTCTTACCATCTGCTTTGGCTGTTTTATTTTCAGCCTGTAAGCTAATAATCTATCTACTTTATTTCCTGTCTTACTTGGAAAAAATGATGAAGAAACCCTCAAGAGTTTTCAAACTCCCTGTTTTCTCTGAATGGTGCCTTATGGTCCAATCTGTTTTATGCTCCCATTTTCTCCACTTCAAAATCATGACTTCCAATTCCATTCAAAAAGCCCTCTGGATTTCCAACACTCCCTTTTTTCCCCAAGAAAACATCAGGACAGCAATTGCAAGACCAAATCAATCTCTTTTAACCTACTCCCCCATTGCTACTAAGCAAAAATAATTCTTTCCCTTCTCACCATTCCTATTCCAATTTTACTGACTAGAGATTTGATGTAAAATACAACTATGGATTTTCAGAAAAATAAATTCGAATATTTATGTCTTATCTATCCATGTAGAAGTATTTAACCATAGCCTTTTCTCTGTGCACTACAGAGTAATATGTGCTGTGATAAAGCTGTTCCTTGTCTTCCAGTTAGGGCCAGCAAGTTTCTGGGCATCTATATTTTGCTATATTCCATCACACAAGTATAATTGGGACATTAATCTAGTTAAATTCCCTCATTTTCTCTAAACATGCCACTAAAAACTGTAACTAATGCCTGAGCTAGGCCAGTACTGTATATAACTAACAGGTCAAGAGTGAGAAATGGGAACAAAATCTTTAAAAATCATTGAAAACCCCCTTAAATTCAGTTCTCCTGTGGAATACACCCATTGCTGAGCAGGTTAAGGAAAAGTTTCATCACGGTCTCTCTAATTAAGGCATAATTTTCAGAACTGACATTTGGATAGCATTTGTTCTTTATAACGAAATAACTGACTTGAGGAGAAGTTGGAAAAGCCAGCAGCAAGAAATAGGCTTTATTTAATGAGGGTGAATTTGTGAGACATGATCACATAGCAGCATCAGTTAACCACTAAGCCGAAAAACTTCTTTTGGATCCCCTGCAGATTTCCTAGCAGAGCTGCTGTTCTAGTGCCTAAGCTCTACAGAGACTTTAATCCATTTTGCAGCTGAGAAGAGGCATGTGAGTGAAATATTACAGTTTCAAGTGCAAGCTCAGGGGAACTTCTCAGCCTGCTGCTGAAAACTGATACTGAACTGAGCAGAAAAAGAAAAACAAAGCTTGGATAGACATTCTGAGGTGTCATGTCTGTGTCAAGCATGGTGTGTACAAAAGGCACCTGGTAGGTTCTGTTATGAATCCATAACCAGCTTTGTTTTCTTGCTTTCCTGTGCTCTCACATACGTTACAGCATTTGAACAAGTAATCAGTACACCAACAAGGCTGGCTATTTCTCTCCTTTTCTGATTCACTGTTTGTTTTATAAAACAAAACAAGCCATCTAAACAATTAGTATTTATTTTTTTAGTTTACTCTCAATAAATTTCTGTGATAGAAAGACCTTCATCTTCCAAGCTATAGAAACTTGCAAAAACAGAAAGAAGAGTGCCTGTATCTGCTCCAAGCTCCTTTGGAGTCCACAGAAAGGCCATGGAAAACATTCATCTCTCCTAACTGCAATGATTTAAAAGTTGACCGGTCTGAGGTGGCTGCAGAGGCTTCCACAATCAAACACAATTCTCTCTTCAAGTACGATTCATCACTTTCTGCATGCCAATCTCTCCCTTTCGACTATAAAGATGAGGACCCAGATGAGTAGTTTAAGTCAGGGAGTCAACTTTTAAGACTGCTATGGTTAAGTGATATCCATTGCTATTGACTGAAATGGAATGGATCCTGGCAGAAACAAGGTAGCAGTCTGTGACCAAGAAAGACTATGATTTCTGAATCTCCAGTCCTGTCCCTCAGCCAGGAAAGACTATCACTGTGTCACAGACAGGCTTACACTTAATGGAGTCCTAAAGCAGCATGCCAATCAAGGGGAGAACAAACACAAAATACATCAATTTTAGAAAGGTGAATTAATATACAGGGCTGACTCTATTTCTTCTTCTAGAGTCATTAACATCTACTACTTTTCCCCTCTAATTAATCTACATTTATACTATGTTGAGTGAAGTGTACACAGTTTGTAAACACAAGGCACCAGGACATTGGGCAACTCTTACAACACCTGAATAGACCACACCCCAAAATTCACACAGCAAATGCTCTTACTGTAGTTCCTTTGTTGCTTAGTGCTACAATACTGACATATTCTTCTCATGCCTAGTAAGCTGTAACCTAGTAGTAAGTAGTGCCATTCCTAGGACTAACTAGCTGTGGGCCAGAAGACAAGAAGGCCCTTCTCCATCCCAAAGAGAATGCAAGCTGATGTGATTCCTATGTTACAGTACCTTGGTTCACAGAAAGGCAGGAAAACAGGAAGCAGCAATGCCTTTCAGTTTACTTACTCCATCTCCACAAAAACACTTAAGGAATAACAGCAAAGGGCAATTCTAAGAAATCAGCAGTCATTAGGCACCATCCATGGCTTTGCTAGGCTTCAATTCAAGAGAGAGTTTAAGCTCTGACTAAGCATACAGCACATTCTCATAGCTATCGACTGTTACAGAATCCACAACTGACATACTTGTCTGTCCTTATCTCTCTTTTGTCCAGTTTTTCAGGTCTGTTGTACACTAAAACCTGGCAGGAATAAAGCTGTCACTCCTGTGATCTCACTTGACACAGGCTTTCTCCTGCTTGCTGTTCCAGGCTGCAGTTCTGCACTACTTTTCCCACTAGGCCAGTTCACTTTCTTCCATCCAGCTCAGCTAAAAGCACAGCTGTTTAAATGCAGAAAACTTTTAAAAGGAACCTTGGAAGCAGTCCAGAAGCCATCTTTCTGCCACAGGATTTTTGCTAGTAATTGAGAGTTTCAAAACTTCTCTCTTGTCTGGATATACACATATAGAAAGAGAGAGAGATACAGTGCATCTGTATTACCATTTCAGTTCATGCAAGATTGTGCTTTGACAGGAATCCCCACAGTGCCTCACTCACAAGACATTTAGATCATCTGGAGTCTCAGAATGCATGAACTGGGCTTTTTTTTTTTTTGGAAGAACTTAAATCAGGTGTATTTCATTTGCTGCTGGTGCCGATTCAGCTCAAGGGCCCATAGCAGTGGTAGCCCTAAGCTACCTCTAAACAGATATAATCCTGTGGCACCCTGTCACACACCAGCATGAATGCAGTCAGACAGTCCTGTCTGTGTTCCTGATGTGGGAGTCATTCCAGAATCCTGCTACGTTTAAAAGAAAGAAGGCCATTCAAATGCTGTCGTCTTTCCTCTGGTTTATCCGGACAGAGAGAGGTGAGATGTCATCTACTTTCCTTTACTAAATCACAGGCTATAAAATATTAGCCTTTTTTATTTTCCTCATGAGAAAAACACTTCTGCAGAGCATTTGAGAAAGAGAAATGAGGCTGTCTTCCCCTGACTAAAGTAATTAACAACAGTGGAACTCCAGCGCTGTCAGCCAGCCCAGCTGCAACCATGGAAAAAACAAGAACTGAAACCCCAATTTCATAGTAGCAACTGTGGATATTGGTGTCCACTCATCCAAAGAAGTGACTGATTCTCAAAAAACAGTTGCTCCAAGCTGATTAAGAACTTGGCAAGGTCTAAGATGACAGAACTAAAAAAATTGATAGTGTTAAAACATTCTGCTTTCAATATTTATCCCCTTAAAATGAAAAAAAAAAAACAACAAATCAACAGAAATTTTTAATGCAATAGAAGCCATAGCAACCATGTGAAGCTAATCTTTAACCTCTCTGGTCTTGATTCACATAATTATAATTGTGTTAAATGCAATGCCCTTTGATTCAAAAATATCACCATTACTGTAATGGAAAAAGTAATTAGTCTTTTTAATTAATGAGAGACTTGAAAATGCACAAAGGGAAGCATTAACTTGTGTTTTTCTTGAGCTATTAAAATAATTGTATAAAAATATCACATCACACTATACATCTAGTCCTTATGGCTCTGCTAAAAATTACGCTTTAAGGTACCAAATGCAGATATTTGCATATCAAGAAAGAATTAATCATCCAATTCAACAAATGAAATGCCTATCTATTATTCAGGAAGGATAAACAAAACCCATGGAATCCAATCGAAGCAGCTCAGCACAGCTAATGGGAAGAACTGCCCTTTGTGCCATGGTTGCTGCAGCAGGTGCCCTGTGGCAACGCTGGTTCCACCAGGAGAGCCTCAGTGCAGAGGGCAAAGGACAATACAACAGGCCTTGTTCAGACCAAGAGATTAATCTCTCCTAACATTACAAGTTTACTGTGTAGACATTTACATCTGAATTCATAACCTATAGATTATGACACTTCTAAATCCAATATGTTCTAGCTGTTGGGACAGAGAGCACAGGATGGCACATTAGGATCACAAAGGTTTTATTTCTAATCACTAACCGTAAGGGAACTGCAGATTACCAAATCAGATTTGTGAACAACTCATAAAATGATTCTCTTTCTGATTTTAACTAAATTGTGAACATATCCCTCCCTTCTTCAACTGTATTTCAGTCTGATGCTTGTGTAAGTCTTTCTAACATGAATTTTTTTTGCAAGGAGAGAAGTACCACAGCAATTTACTGTATATTCTGTTTCTTCACATTCCAGAGGATTGTTTCTCAAACTGAGATTACCTTTGCACTAAAATGCTCCTTTTGACTGGGGCCTTTTCTATCACTGAAGTTCAGTACAACCTATACTAATTCTTGAAAACATCTCTCCTAATGCAGATACTGAAAGTCCTCAGGAGATTACGAAACCAAAATAGCTTCCAAGTCATTGTGAAGGCTTTATATTGTTTTATAATGTTTTGAAATGTTTTCAGGAAGTATATGTGGTTAAAACAAAGATTTTAAAATGTAAATTCTTGAGAAAAAAAATTCTGTACAGTGTGCAAGGTTGAAAATAATTTAAGCGTGGCAGTTTAGTTTTACAGAATCTCCCATGTGGGATCAAGTACTCCCCAGTGTAAGTCACTAAGTTCTATGTCATGATCTTACTTGAAAATATGCAATTTATGTGTTCAAAATGAGTTAAGCAATTGAATTGGAAAACATAGAGGTACAAAGCTAATATAGACTTAGTCACTGAGCCAAGCTAAGGGAAGCACAGCTGCCACCACCCTCTAAACACTGTTAGTGTTTCAATCATTTTAAGAGAAGGTGCATTAGGATGTGCACAGAATACTCACTCTAGCATTCTCTTAAAGTAGAGAAGATAATTGAAATGCTCAAAAAGCAAATATTAAATAAAAATTCCATAGCTGTGGTATGAGAGTTCAGTACTGAAGGTTAACAATAATAATTTTAGAAGCTAAATAAGAAGCTAAACATTTATCATCAATAAAATAATTCTAGATGCTCTCCGTCTGGAGAAGTGAAAGGGAAAAAAAGAAAGAAGAGAGTACTACAGGTTAATGATGCATTTAAAACAAGAACTAGGAATTCATGCTTCTACTTGCATTCACTACATTATTTTATATATTATAATAAATTGTGTAGCACAGCTGTGGGTCTCCAATTCTAAGATTACCCCTATGGATTTAACACTTCAAAAGTGATGTCGGTAAGTTCACCAACAAGGGAAAAAAAACCAACAAATTGAATGTAATGGATTAAACCTGGAAACAGAAGGGTTTGGCTTCCTTCAACTCACAAACAGAACTCAGATGCCACAGCAAAAACAAGATTTGAAAATGAGGTCTTATTTTAGTAGGTATATGAATCAGTTATATTAAGCAGCTACACTGTGACAAAGATTTTAGACTTTGTGCAATTGTGTCAATGACAACAATAGTGTAAACTCTTTTGTTCCAAACAAAGCCAGCCTCGCTGTCCTTAGTCTCCAATTATGCTGCTGTCCTCTCCCTCATCCTACAAAGAAAAAGAAGGAAAAAATGGACTAGATAATTAGAGATTCCAGGAAATTTTTCAATTAATCTTGAAAGTTAAAACTTTGAAAACAGGACATCGAGTGCTTGCAGTGCTCCAGAGCACATCAACAGCCCTTCCACACTCAAGAACAGAACAAGGAACAGCAATTAAATCCACACAAAAAGGACTTAAATGCCCTAATATCCTAAAGTGACCCTCACTTAAGGGAATGTCCCTCTCACCAAAGGTGGCCACGATTTCAGAGCGGGAAAATCCATCTCAAACTCAATCGTAGCTGCACCACCTCCTCTCTGTTTAAACAGCGGTCTAGCCACAAAACAAGACAAACATAAAAACTTGCAGTAAGTTCTGCAATTAATCTGTTACCTGTAATGATTATTCTTACAGTGTTTGCCCATGGAGAGACCAAGTGAACAAGAATTCCTATTTTAGTCTCTTGTAATTACTCAGTCTCTTGTATTGCAGATGCAGCCTTGGATTGGATGGATGGATTTGTCCCACACATGGGCCTGTCTCAACTGGATATCCTATTGTAGTTTCCTAGCTGGAGCTGTGTGGTTTTCAAGAAGAAATATCTGAAGAAAAATCTGACAGTAGCATTTTTTCAGACTGTATAAGAAGCATTGGAGAATTTATTTGGAATATACAGAGCCAACAGCCCTCAAGGTTTCACCAAAGAAACTCTGGGAACTCTGCCTTTTCATGCATCTCTACCTAACATTGAACTACTGCAACTCCTGTGTGGGAGGGCATGAAAGGAGTAGGAATCAGAGGGGAATCAATCCAGGGACAATGTGTATGTGCAGAGCTCTACTACATGAAACCCCACTGTCACATACACCAAAACAAGGGAATTGCATAACTGAAGCTTGATTTAACAAGTCTAGACCTTGCCAATGTGTGTAATGATGGTAAGGCAACATGTTTACCTGTTTGGGACATCTACAGCTGGGGACAGGAGATAGGACACAGAAGTACCACAGAATTACAGGATGGTTTGGGTTGGAGGGGACCTCAAAAATCATCTGCTTCCAGCCCCTCTCCAACAGAAGGAAAGTATTCGCTTGAAAACCTAGAAGTAATTTCTTACTCCTTCTTCAAATTCACTGGATTCAGGTCTGAATGGTAAGACTAAGGCAAGACACTGTGGCACCTGTTTGACACTAAAACTACACCCTGCACCGACAAGGTAGTCCTACTCACAGCCAAGACCAGCTGCTGATGCTGATAGTCTTCAGCAACCAGACATCACCCATATGAAACCAAAACAGAGCTATGGAGGGGGAAAGGGATGGCAGGATTAGCCCTGCTCATTCCTCAGACCAGCTGCATGAGAACCAATAGTATCAAGCTGGCATTTCTGATATTAATTATTACATCAAGAGAATCCAACTAGAGCAAAAGGGACAACTTGTAGCACACTCTCCCAGAAGTACAGCAATAGCTCAATATCACAGTGTACCGATGCCATCCCATAATGTATTCCATTGTATACTTCACACTATCCCAATTACTCCATAAATTGTGGAATAAATACATAATACACTTGACAAAAACTTTATCTCACATTCGGCCAGCTGTAGTTCAGTGGAACATTAATTTTGTTAATCTGTATGAAATACTGAAAACGGACTGCGCATTTCAACTTAATTGCAACTGCAGTCTTCAGGAGGGTTTATGTATCTGAAGTACATGCTCCCACAATAAGTTTTCAGAAAATATTGGAATGTGTGAAGCCATGGAATTGTGCTTTACATTTTTTTTAAGAGTTAACTCAGACATTACCTTTTAGAGTGCCTCAGACCCCAAGCCACCTCCCCACTGCTATATTTAATGAGAACACTTAGTTTCAACATTACTTTACATCATGTTCAACCTGACATGTCTCCAATGTGCAAATTACAAAATGTGATTTTTCCATAAAATGATATTGCCTACTAAAAATGAAAGAAATACAATTTAATTTGAATTGTATTACTAATTTACATCTACATATAGCTTATTAACTGCTGCTGGCTTCTCAGTTGGATAGGCAAGATAGGAAATGATTCAATTTATGTAATAATTAGGGTAAGACCAGGGGTTCTTTCCATATTTAAAGTGCATTTCTTGTCTGAAGATTGACTTTTGAGACAGAAGTCTGATAGATTCCATATTTCTCTCAAACATTGAAAAAATGGTTTGTGTTAAAAGTGAAAATACTTGGGGTCTAATTTTGAATGTTTTAACTTCCATCAAAATCCAGCTAGGTTTGTTACTTCTCACATTACTAAAACACCAATACAAACAAGTATTACATTATTTTCTGGGGATAAAAGTGTCTCTGGTTACAGATTCTGGGCTCATTTAAAGTCTGGTCTCAATGACTTAAAGAATTACCACACTCCAGAGAACAGAGTGTATCCTTCCAATAAACCAAAATGTTTATTTTTCATAAATGGTTTAGATTGGTTTGCTCCATCGTGGAGAAGCAGTATTTGACTTTGTAGTCAAAATTTTTACTCAGGTTCTCCACAGGAAGTATTTTCAATGAGATTCAAAAATTCACATTATTGAGACAGGTAATTTGAGAAAGTCTGAACATAATAATAAAATTACAGGTTATTTTGATGGATCAGCAGGGATTTATTCCATAACTTTCCTTTTTGTCTTTGTATGTATGAATTCAGGAAAACTCTCCATGTTATTAAAGATAAAACTCCTAAGGTTTTTAAGTGACACCTTGCAAAACTCACTACAAGGCAGCCCTTCTCTCTTCTTTCTCCTAAACTCCTCACAACGGGACACCTGGGATATTCACATGGTATGTGCTGCTAGACCACTGACACTGCTCTAGAAGAAAATGTTTAAAGTTTTCTTGACTCCTAACTACTTAAAAAATGAGGGAGGGTTTCCAATGGAGGAATATTTTTTATTATTTCAGGAGATAATTAACATGCCAATAAATAAGGAAGTTCCTTGTCTCATTCTGTCAGGATGCCACTGTCAACTACCAAATATCTACTGGTTCAGGCCAAAATGTCCTTCTCACAGACAGGACTTACATCTTCTTATACTTCACTGATGCTTGATCCAGATTATTAAATCATTAACATTATATAGAACACCAACTGCTCTCAGCCAGTGAGGGTGAGTGCTCCAAGCAGGCCATGGTTTTATTTTCTGCCTGCCAGTCCTTTCCTCTACTGCCATCCATCCTACAGCCTATTTCATTGCACAGCTCTGACACAGATTCCACCATTCATTATTTGTGGGACAATTCAAGTTATTTTCTGTTCTATCTAACATCATGCCTCTCACCAGAAATCATCACACAAGAATATAAGAATTTTGCCAGAATATCGAGACTCTTCAGAAATTTTAATTGCCATTTTTGTCATTTCTACAGACACTGCAAATACTGTGATAACTTTGTCAATTCTTCTGTTGATGTGGGATTTTTTGGAAGAATTCACAATTTGATTGACTTTAGCAAGATGGTTTTCCTGGACAAAAACCTTATCACAGTTGCTCTGCAATCAAGCAGTATAAACAGGAGTGTGGAACTGGCCTGTTTAAGCTTGTCAGAGAATCTTTTTGATAATTTTGAAAGTCTCCGGAGCCCAACAGACTTAAATCTTTCTAATACCTGTTTAAAAGCAATGCTGTTACAACATCCAAAATCATATTTGGTAATGCAAGTGTATCTGGTATGGATCTCAGTTATAAGCCACATTTCCTGCATTCTCAGAATCACAGAATGGTTTGAGTTGGAAGAGAATTTAAAGACCATCCACCCCTGCCATGGGCAGGGACACCTTACACGATTCCATGTTGCTCCAACCTGGCCCTGGACACTTCCAGGGATGGGGCAGCCACAGCCTCTCTGGGCAGCCTGTGCCAGGGCCTCACCACCCTCACAGCCAAGAATTCCTTCATAATTTCTAATCTAAACCTACTCTCCTTCAGTTTTCGGCCAATTTTGAAAATATCTTCCCCTTGCAAAAATCTCCCCAGGCAAACCTGCAATATGCAATCTCTGCATCTCGTAACAGAAAATTTATACATTCCTCTTTTGGAGTATAAACCTCAAAAGCCCTATCCAACAAATAGGTGTAAATAACATCAGAGGGTTTTTTTTGTCCCACCTTTTATTTACCACATTTTCTTGAATTTCAGTATTTCCTTTATCTTAAAAATATTCATAGTATTTGAACATGATGGACATTTCACTTTCCTTTGGTATGTCTAGGCTTTGATTTATTTCCATTTCCTTTTATTTCTCTTTCACACCTTTTTCCTGTAGCTTCTTACATCGACAATCATCAGTTCCTTCAAGAAGGCATGTTATCAACACATGCTTATCCTGTAAAGAGAGTGGAACTGTATTTCCTGAAAATCACAGCCTTATTTTTCCATAAAATCATTTGCCTTTGCATTTAGCTCACACATACACCAGGGTGAATCATCTCCTCGAAGACAATCTAAGCTGGCAGTAAACTCGTTCATCCCAAAATTATTCCTGTTAGGTGAGGAATGAAATAGGGTGTTGGCAACTACTGCTACCTCCACTTGCAAGGTTTAAATATCACTTTCTTTACTGTGGACTTGTCAGCATTAGTCTGAAGTTCTGAAAGAGTTAGCAAAACACAAGGAGACTTCCAAAATCTAGAAAATAGTCTATTGTGTCTGCCCAAACTATCAAAAAACACATAATCAACAGTGTGTTCAGTGGTAAATATGTGCTTTTGGTTAGTACCAGGCAAGATAGATAGCCATCCCCCAAGGAATATTTTTAATAGAAAATAATTGCTATAAAAACAAACCACAGTTCAACAGGCAAATAACGTAATATCAAAGCACCAATTGTATCTCATATCTATTCAAGAATCAGAACATAAATTAACATTTGTAGCTTTCAAGAAGCACAGTGCAGCTAAAAGAATTTATTGATATTACTTTTACTTTCTCTTCTTTACAATTTAGTAGTAAGCAGCCTTTAAACATTTGTTTTCTCCACAGCTCAGGACAGCTTACATAGCAGAACTTCAATGACACATCAAAAAATATTGTTAAAGACCCAACACTGAGATCAATCAGGTTTTTTAGCACTTCAAGAAAAATAAAAACTATTTCACTGTGTTTTTTGGGGAAAAACAAAGCGAACAAATAAAAAAGGAGTTTTAAGCTGAATTGTAGGAAATCTTAATTTACGTCAGTGAAACAGAGATCAGTAATTCAGTTCCAGATCAGAACAGACAGAGGATTTGGAATTCTGTGTTTAGAAAACGTCAGAATTCACAGAAGAAACACAGTAACACTAAACCAAGTGCCAAACTGACTTTCTAGCAAACACTCTGGGACACGTGCAGAACACAAGCCACATAGAAGTGGACGATGGTACGTTATTACATGCTGCAGCCAGCTGATACTATGAATCCCAGCTCTAAATCAAGGAACCCTTGATATCACCCTTTAATCCTGCTATTCTAGTGCTACTCACCTTGCATTAATGTATTTTCAGTCTTAGGATCACCATTTAATAGCAGATCCCTTCACCACTGACATACCAGAATAGACTACTAAACAGCAGTTGGCTTAAACTGAGCAAGGGGCATTCCCAAAGCAATCACATCTGCTTCTCCTCACATTTGCTTACCTCAGTTTGGCTTTCAATCAAACAAAAAACAGTCAATTAAAATAGTTTCTGCAACTTCTGATTCATTTCATATGACAAATCTTTTGCACATATCACAGTTCCCTTTTAAAATGTTTTCCTTAACAAGCAACTATTGAACCAGAGACATCTTAGGAGAAAAATGATGGGACTCTGAAGATGAAAAAAAACCCCAACCAAACAGGTGTTGCTTCACTCCAAGTTACAGTTGAGAGTACCATGGTTTAATCAGGAATGTTGTGTACACACTCCTCCCCTTCAGTACTGCCAGAACTCTCACTGAGGAATCAACTTTGCCCAAGGATGCTTCAAGATCTGTCACTATTACAACACAAGTGACCAGCAAGCCTGGATTGCATTTCATTTGTTCTATGACATTTTGTTCAAGTTATATTTCTTATTTTGGAAGATGGTACTAAGCAGAAGAAATTCTGCAGTAGCAATTTTGAAAACCATGAGAATTCTGTAGAATGATTTTTTCTTGCACGTGTTTAGACCTTCTATCACAATTTGGCCCCCAGTCTGACCTGATTTTGTAAGCACTACTACCATGTAGATATTCTTTGAAAAAAACCCAACAAGTAAGCACGAGAAATGCGAATGCACCAAGGGGGGAAAAAAAAAACCTTTTTATGAGCTTATTCAGAGGCTGTAACATTCTGCTTAAACAAACACCAAAGAAGTCTGTTAGCTATTTCCCAAGTGGCTACATGAGTGTTTCCCCATCAGGGAACTCAGTCTTTCAGGAACTGTGAGTTAACAGTAACCACCACAAAAGGGGGATGTGGAGAAGCCAAAGCTTGGCATTAGTGTCTTTCCTAAGATATCCTATGGATTTGAATATAGACTTAAAACTCAGAAATTGTTGCTGTAAAAGAATTTTTAAGATTTGGCAATGTGCTTGTTTTCTCAGTACTGCTTTTTTGGCTATTATAGCTACTTAATTCTCTTTCTCATACAGCAAAATGGAGTTTTTCTGTTGCTGAATTACAGGTGTTTTCCATGGAAATTCAGCAACAAATTCTAAAGCTTTTAACTCCAATCACTAGCACTTTACAGCACATACATCATATACACAGATTCTACATACATATCCACAGAAAAACATACATTGATTTCCAGTTGAATGGACTTGCTTGCTTGCTTTTAAAAAAACAGTAGCACTTTTCCCTGCCACTGTCTACCTTCCAAGGCATACACTCTTAAAGCTATGTATGATCTGAGCAAAATACAAGAGATACTAATTTAATACACATCTGAGATTAAACTGAAAATTGCTAAAACTCCCAATTTAGAGTATCACTCCTAATATGTCTTTATTACATATAATTTTCTATACTGCAGTCAAAGCATCCTAAAGTGGAAGCACCTCAGTGACAGAAAATACTGTTATCAAAAGGACAGGAAACAGCCTAGTTTCATAATGAATTATATATTTTAACTTAACTACCTCAACTTCTGACCTTATTTCAGGATCTGAAGTTATTTGATTTCATTGTGAGAAACAGCTCATGGCAAAGGATAATACTCAAAATTATTCAAAAAATAATTTTAGCTATTTTATTGGACATTCAACTGTCCTGAGCAAATGGGGAGCACACAGATACTCAGTGAAAAGGTAATATTGTTTACTTGGCAATGCTGTTTTTAATTGAAGATTAAAACCTTTCCTTTTTGAGAAACATTAACAGAGATAAATGTGTTCCCAGTAATTTTTCAGTCAAGTAGATTATCTTACCATCACATTTTTTTAAAATATTACCCTTCCAAAATTATACAGAACACATGAAAATTACTGCAGAATCAGGATATAAATAAATTTACAATGTCCTATAATTTCTTTACTCCCTATATTGCATTTGTTGATTTTGTTATTCAGTGCTCCTTTTTAAGGAAGTGGAAATGCATGACAAAATCAGAAACTGTTACTGAAGGTCTTAAGACGCTGGAAGAATTGTACTTTCAGTATCACATGAGGAAGGGAAGATGAGTTTGGAAAATAAAAAAAGAGAAATAAGAAAAATACGCAAAAACGTGTTATAAAGCTACAAAGAATGAGAAACAAAAAGAATAAGCAGAAAGAATAAGTGTTGAAAGCAAGTATATTCATCTTAATTTATCATTTTTTACAAAAATAATTTTGGGGGCAGCCAGGGCGGAGTTATCAAGTAGTAAGATGCTGTGCACTGCTTAAACATTTTATTCAAATTGGATCTGATTTTAATGGGGATCAAACACTATCTGAAGAATTGTTACAAGGATGAGGTCTCAAAAAGAAATCTCATAGGTTCCAATGTTAATTGGGTTTTATTTAGGAATCTACAGTAAAACTTTGGAACTAATATAAAGCAGCTTAATATTGCAGATTAAGCTGGCTTTTTAGAGAGAAATCCTGAAGCCTAATTAAACAGACAGACCGAAGCAGAAGAAACTCAAATGTAACAACTGAAAATGTAGATATCTTTCTAAGCAGACGTGAGGACTGACACCCACAGCCATCCCCAGAGTATTGTGCCCTTCCCCAAATCCAAGAGGTAACAACCAGAGGGACACAACTGAGGAATGGGAAGTACATACTCTGGCACAGCTGGTTCTCCATGGCTGGACATGCACAGGTGGCCAAACCACCCCAGCTCCATGGGCAGGAAGCCCAGAACAGCACAACACTGATGCTCCTGCTCAGATCAACAACCCAAACAAACTCAGGGCTGCTCTTGACTTCCAGTTCTGTGTTGCTCCTGAAGGATATTCACTATGATGGCACTTACAGCTGTTCCCAGCATCTCTCCAGAGCAGAGTGCCAGCCTGGTTATCTGCCATCTGTCAGGACTCACTCTCATTCTTATCTAAGTTTTCAGCACTGCTCTCAGCCCTCGCTATTTTCTGATCGTTACTGCAACTGCCAGTTTTGAAATCCCAGAATTTAAAGTCATTTTATTACACAATAGTCACAACTCTTACTTATACCAACATTTTTCCATTGGTTGGGTAGTTGAAGGAAAAGATTATCTAAATATGAATTATTAATGATCAGTCTGCACCAAGTTTTAATTGTTTAGTGTTGGAATGGAATTTTCTTCAGCTTCTGAATTATACTTATCTCATTTCATATGATAAAAAAACAATCCTTATAATTAGCACAATGTAACCTATAAATTGTGCTGTCAATTACAAAATGCTACAGAAACACCACGCTCCGTTAGCACCTCACAGAGTCAGTATTAAACCATCTCAATAAACACACACTTGTTTGTTCCAAGGAGCACAGGCAGATCCCTGTGTTGCTATGGGATGACAGGCTCTGCACACACAGTTGGTGAGGATGGCTTATCTGAGTGACACCTAAAGGGCTGCTTTTTCTAGAAGGCTCCAAGAAGCTTCCTGTTTCCAAGTGAAACAGGAGTGCAACTCCACCATTCCCAATTCCTGCTTCTGAAATCAGGATTACACCACAAACCAAGGTGTTTTTTTATGAAGGAAGGATATATAAAACAAGATATGTTCCAATTTGGGGAAAAAAAAAATCAAAAACCAAAAAAACCAAAAAACATCAATAAACAAAATCCAACAGTGAGAAAGCTGTGACTGGCCAGCTGTAAAGGAATGTCCACATTGAAAAAAAAAAGAGAAATATTGAAATAAATTTAGAGAAATAGTTTTCCCTCCCTCCTCCCCCCATTTTTTTAAACACAAAAACATTTTTTTTCAGCTCAGTTGACACACACTTTAGATTGCAAAGATTTTACCATTTTAAAAAATCATAAAGCCCTATTTTAGCTAGTGTTTTGCTGGGGAAGATATAGAAAACTTCTAACAGAAAGTGCATGCAGTTAAAAATACAGCAGAAACCATAAAAAGAAAATTGTAAAAGAGCCATAAGTAAAATATATTAAAGGGACAAAAAGCCCCACCAGATAAATTAATGCCCATTAAAAAAGATGACACTTTTATCTTGCCTAGTTCTTCTTTACTAAGTGGTGAAAAAAATAAACAGAGATTTTGGAACCAGCACTGACAGTCAGATTCCAGTTATCATTTTCCTCTTCCCTGACATCGGTTTTTTTTCATTTGGATTTGAACATGTGACAAAGACCTAGTATTTGGAACAGTGAGTTCTACTTAGGAAATCAGAAAGCACAAACATCACTCTTGAGTATAATAACTAGGCAGGAGAATGCAAATTCTCAAGTGACAATATGCTATGTAGTTTACTTTTCAAAGGACTGTTTACTCAATAAAAAATAACTCACACGCGTCAACAACTTAAGAGGTCAAAATTGTAACCTAAAAGAGATTTTTCAATTTTATCTAAAATTAAGATAAAGAGTACATCCACTCTAAAGAGTACATCTTTATAAAGACTGACATTGAACCAGAAATTCCTCTAGTAACTTTAACATAAGAGGAATGCACACCTGTGACTCATGAACTGCATGACAGTATTCTACTTGGCTTGTTTTCTCACAGATTTGTACAAAACTACTGAGTCCTTATTTCTGAAGCATTACACAACAAACTCATGTTTCCTATTTTGAGATAAACAGTTGCTTTCCTTTCAAGCATATGTAATACTTGGTTTGCACATGTTGCAAATTTTAGAGAACAAGCCTTTAACAAACTTATGGAAATGAGGTGAATTCAACACTATTAAAACTAAAGAATCCAAATCTTCAGTTATCTTTAATTACAGTTGAGAAACTACAAGTACTATGGAGAATATGAGGGAATGACTGATCACAATCTCTTCCAATGCAAGAAGAAAGTGGTAGTTACCCAATAAAACTACAGTTTAGGAGAAACCAGAGGAAACAGGTGTCCATGTCATACCAGGTGGATCTCACTACCTCAGGCCCATGGGACACATGAATACTTAAAAAGCCACTCCTCAAAGTCATGCAATAAAAATCCACACAGGATTAGTAGTATAAAATTACCGTGTCTGGCTCAGAGCATCCCTGGGCCACAAATGATTGGAGGCTGAGATTTAAGAAAATAGCAATGTTTAGAATTTCAAACATTCCTGTCAAGATCTAATCCTCTCTCAGGATGCAAGTACAGATATGGTCAGCATCTGTATGAAACACCCACAGGAATTCTTTTGAGAGTCACAAACCACCAGAAGGAAAAAAATTACAGGAAAAATAGTCATTTGTTGGAAAGGATGGTAAGTTCAGCACAAGAATGCCCATCGGGCTTTAATTAAATGTTATTAGAGTATATTACAGACACATTCCAGGGGAAGACTACAGGGAACGTCCATCAGGACAGAAATGCTATCCAAGACCACCTAAGTTTAGAAAACATTAAAAAAAGGGGATATGGATCATGATTCTTTTCTCTTTCACGAATCACTAGCTGGAAGAGAGTAGGATGAGCAAATGTTGAGGGATCAGCAGTTGGTGAGGTGAAAAAGTACAAGATAAATATAATAAATACAATAAACAAGAGAATATATTTGTGACGGCACTGAGATGTTTTATAAATTATGGGCATTTACACCTGAATGATTCTGCTCTTCTGCATTAAAGTGAAAACTGATTACGTGTCATTAGAATGACAAATTACAGCAGCTGTTGGCAAATTTACAACAATACCAGATTACTGAAATCTCAGAATATTTTTTTATCTAAACAAGGTGACTTTAAAAGGTCCCACTGTGTCCTGAGGAGTCTTTTCCATCTCATTGCATGCTCTGTGCAGAATCTAAGGCTGAGCAGTTTAATACAAAAAGGCTCATGTGTGTACTGAGAGTTCAAGAGTCTGACAAACACACTTGGAACTTCTTAAACTTTTTGCATGGCCATGTACTTGCCCACAAATTACACAAGTGGCTGTACCAGCCTGACAACTGCCAGGACAAAATGCAGCACCCAGGCATCCCACCAAATTAATCTTTTAATTAAAAAGAAAAAAAAATAAAAAGTTTTTTATATTTACATCACCTCTTTCTGTAGGTAACACAGGAAGTGACTAAAAATAGATATATTTTAAAAATAAATTATTTTATGGAGTTTAGAGGACTATTACTGGACCTTGGTGTTGAAATAAAAGGAGAAAATCATTGGCCTTGTTTTCTGCTCCAGCTCCACTAATGAGTGTGATATTACCCCTCTTCATACAGCTAATGCTGTCTGGAAATTATGGAAATTGAGCCTGTGGTCCATGTCTCACATGTACTGCTGATAATTAAGTTCTTTGTGACTTATCATTTGATTCAAATACAGAAGAAGGAGAAATTGCCTTTTATCCCTTCCTTTTCAGGGGAAGAGGAACATTGAAATAGAGTTTTATGTGGTTCTTTTCTAGAAAATCTATTTTCAGAACTGTAAACTGTTTTTACAGGAGCTGTTCAACATTGAAGACTTCCCATTTTAAAGCCCATACTCCAAGAGCATATTGCATATAATCCCAGAGAGCAAATATAGTTGTTCCATGCCACTTTTCTACAAGCATTTACTGTGTGCCTTAACAAAATATTATCAGAAGTCAAACAGGATTATCTCTTAAAGTTTGTCCTTGGACTGTTACAGAGATTGGGTTAAAAAATGTTGACCAAGAATGGAATGGAACCTTAGTGGATTACATTAATGTCAGTAGAATTGTCCTAAGAGAAAGTTATACCAAATACCACTGAGAACTGCAAACTGACTCCCTCTGCTTTTTGCTCCCAAAGATCAGAAGAGACATCCTACTAGTTCAGACATTTCCCTCAAAGCAGAAAATTGGGCCCCATTTGTGATTCTGGCCTCCAACATTAACAAATGAAAGGCCCTCCTCCAGAATAATTCACATAAACCTATTTTTTTCCTCAGTGTTAGGTGTCTATCCCTGAGGCTAGTGGTGCATCATCTCCACCTGTTTGGTTCACAAAATAAAAAAATAAATCACTTAAAATTGGGTAGTTCCGTTGGGAAAGACTATTTTTTGCCGCCTGAAGCCATTGACCTAAATCCACAAGCTGTTTGGTAAAATAGAAAGATCCTTTTGCAACGAGCTTGACCTTTGCCTGAACAAAACTGACCACATTCCAGTGACGAAATCTTTGAAAAACCCGTTCTTTTTGACACTGCAGTGAGTTGAAAGAAGTCAATACTGCTGCTTTCTAGTTTTCTTACCAGAACAGGCAGCAATGAGTGTGAGGAAAGGTAGAGATGACCAGTGTGGACAATTCCTGATACGGAACAACTGCAGGTCTGAGAGCAACTACATAAATTGTGACCCAGATGCAGGAAGGAAAGCAGTGAGGAATATTACAAAGGTCAGTAAAATTACTGTAATGATCAAAAGGTGAACAGGAAAGCATTATTCACTATTAAGAGCTATACGCCATCCAGTTTAACTACCTTGAGTAAAAAGGACATTTGCTACTTTATTCATACCACATAATTAAAATCATAAAATCTTTGCCACCAGATGTTGGGGATGACAGAAAAACAAATGGATGCACAAGGAATTAGAGATTGGACAGATCCATCCACAGCTATCAATCATGACAGCAGCAGTACTGGGTCCAGCACCTGGCACAGCCTCCCCACCTCCCCTGGCCCCTAAACCCTGCTGGGGCCACCCAGAGACACTAAGGAGGAGACCTTTGGGGTGTCCTCTCACAAATCCATAAATTAAAATTCCATAAATTAAAAAAAGGGCTGAATAAAATATCAGAAGAACAGTAGTGCTGCTTCAAGCAGTATTTCATACTTTTTAAAGGTCATGTTCTGTTAAATGCATATATTCCACCTTTTTCTGTAATGTGTGCAGGAATTCCCAATTATTATGTTACTCATGCTATTTTTATCATGCATTTTCTTAATAAAGGACTCAGTTGAGAGATTTAGTCAAACTAATGTGTTATTTCCATATCAAGCTAAATTTAATGGATACCAAAACCCTCACACTATTAGATTTAAGGTAATTACCTGCCATTTCCCAAACTTCCTCATAGCACACATCCTGCTACAACACTTATGAAGTGAACCTAACAGTTGCCACCTCCTGTTAGATACAACCTTCAGAACTGATCAAAACCTAGAGGCTGAAACCAGGGCAAATAATGCACAATGCACCTCACAAATCCACAGATATTCTGTAGCAGGTAAATGGGAAGAAAAGGAAATGTTTCAGTTGTTGCAGAAATTACGTGCCTGGGTTTTTGGGAGGCTTTGTTGGTTTTTTTAAATGCAGTCTATTAAAAATACATTAATATTAAATAATCAAAAATACATAATTTTAAAAGGATTACTTCAGTACAGACCATTAAATCATTATTTTGATTTCAGAATAATTCATTTGAGAAATGTTTCTAGTTAATTTAACATTCATTTTTAATTGCCAAAAAATTAAATGGATTCATCTCTGTTGCTGTGTAACATTCAATGAATAGCTTTTAATGCCCTTTCTATTTATGGAAAGCTATTTTGCCAGTTTATTTTAGCAGAAAAAACAGTTATTTTGTTTCTACAGGAGAAAGAATCAGTGGAACTTGTGGAGATGATGCAAACAGAACTGAAAGAAGAAAATCTTATTCTCTCGACCCACGATTAACAGGGAAATTTCTCAGGAAACTGAAACTGAGAAGAGAAGAGGGGTAAAGAGAGCTACTTAATACATTTTTGTCACTCCTTAATCCCATTCTCAGAAAAGTGTTCGTTGTTAAAACAGAAGCAAAAGAATTTAAACCCAGCATTTAGGAGCACTGGGATTTGCAGTGTACTACTCTACTTTAAAATTGTTCCTAAAATCAGTGCACACAGTGTGAATATTCCTTGATGCCACAACAGTCCCTCTGACCTTTTCAATTTTGCAAGTGACTGTTAAATAACTGAGGAGGAAAGAGAATTGGTGATCAATTCACAAGGTAAGAAAAAATAGAACTACCTACACGTGTTTCCTCTCCTGTTACTATGTTCAAGGGTGCATTGTAGTGCCTCCTATACAGTGTTCAGAAAAACACCTCTCACACGGATGGAATGAGACATTCATATTAATTTGAATTATTTATACATGGAACCCTGTCTATACAAACCAGCCACCACACTCTTGGTTCTTTGGCACGCTGCTCACTGTCCCAGATTAGTGTTTGGAATTCAAGCCTTTAGAGCAGGACAGATGGAGGCTTGAATCCATCCTGGGTATCTGCCAACCATCACACTGGCAAGTCCTGGTCCATCTTTGTTTCTTTTGAATCACAAGGATCTTCAATCCTTATAATCCCAGCAGAACACATTCTTCAGAAACCAGCTGGGTTCACAAGGTCTGTTTGGCAGCGCCCCCAAAAGTTGCGTCCCACGTTCCCAAAAATTGGCCTCCAGCAAATCACAGTAAGTCATTTTACAGAATTAATTTACAGAAAGCTGACTCAGCAAATTGAAGTCTGCTTAGAAAATAAACAAATTGGTGTTTTTAAAGCACTTTAAGATTAAAGAAAACCTCATCTTCTACTTCCAGGGATCCATTTCAGGGCTTGCCTCAGATCAGTGAGCAATCATAGGGTCTATGTCATAAATTGTTATTTGTAAAAATTAGAAAAACATATAATTTTATTAGGCATTAAATTAACTACATAGAAAGAATGAGAAAACATTAGGTTGCTGCTGATTTTTTTTTCCCTAATAGACAGTGCTGCATTTAAATGAGCTCTATAATTCTTGGCCTTTAATTCAAAAAAACCTAATTGTGCATGGATCACTTGGAATATGATAAAATGTAAAGCATACATCAATGGATTTAATACTTACTGCATTACTTAACTGCGCTTTAAACTGAGGCCAAAAAAAAAAAAGGGATTTGATGGGTTGCTTCACTTCATAAATAATAATGTCCTGGTTGAAGATCATGGGAGATTTTGCCAACAGTAAACTTCATTGGTTTATGTATTTTTTTAAAGATTGTTTTAGTTCCTTGTTAATAAAAGAAACAATAGGCCTACAGACAATTTAAACTGGCCATGGTAAATAAATGTATCTACTTGAAGTTAGATTAAATGCTAATGACCTACAGGGAAAGAATACAAAACATTTCCAGGACTATTTAAAGCATCAGCATGAAACACTAGCACACCAAAATAGAATAATTAAATAAATTTGAAAGGCAACAGTTTAATAGGTTGCTAATTCCAACATTTGTATCACCTTGTGTTTATGAAAAGCAATGAATGGAAAGGGCAGCAGCAGTTTACGGCACCTCAGCAAATGCCAACACAGAAAGTTAGATGCTGCTTATATCCACCTTAGAAATCATAATATTTTTTAACATGGAACTGAAAAGATCCAGATTTTGTGCTAGCTCCACTTAATAAGAGTGTGAAATTCACCTTGTTCTATGACAGTATTTTTTAATCTTTCTTTATTCTCTGTCTTTTGGGTCTGATTAAAATGCAGCTCCAAACAGGCAGAAGAACTGGGTGGAGGAGGTCACAGTCCTTACATGATGCTATTTTCTTTTTCTTAACATTTTCTTTAACAAAAAAGCCTGCGTATAACTTCCTGAAATAACCTTGTCTGTTGAAAATTGCTCTAATTTGGATTTGCAAGACAGAAAAGAACTAAAAATTACACTTGCAATTTTATTTTTTTTTTAGGGCACAGTTTTATTTGATTAAACAATAGAACTGCCTTGTGAAGCTTTTCAGTCCCTGCATTTCAAAACCTAATGGAGCAATTCAGAACTCTCTTCACTGAAACTAATTCTCAAAACTGCTTATTCCATCACCCCCAAAGCTCTGGGCAGAGCGGGGCAGCCCTGAGCCCTCCAATGCACAGACCAGTCACTGACAACCTTAAATACAATTATCAAGGTGTCAGTGCTTGCAAAGAATGAGACACCACTCAGGTACCATTCCAAAGATGATGGATTTCCAGGTATCATAACTATTCTTCACAGCCTCTTTGAGATGAGCCACAGTCATCACTCCTAACTCAAGACAGTGGGCAAACCATGTAGATCCGACACATCAACTGAGCCAGCTGGCAAAGCTGGGTTAAACCTCTAGAACATTCTGCACCAAGATACAAGTATTACTGTTAATGGCAATCACATTATCCCAGGCTATACCGCTATTCTGCTGGGATTGACACAGAGCCAACTTGGAACACAGGCTCCTGCTAACCCTGGCACTGGCAGGCCGATACTGGATACTCAGTGATATATGAAGTGTAAGTCTTTCTTTCTCTGGATGTATCTCAGCACCTGCCAAACAGTGCTTTGTGCACGTTTGGATGCTTTTGCCCTCAGGACTGGGATTTCTTGAATTCCTAGTTTCTTAGAAAACTCTATTGTGATATTTCTGATTTTCAGACATCTCCACACAATAGGATTCAAACCTGCACTAAACAAATTCTAGTCTATTTACCACATGACCTTCTCAATTTACCAAGTACCTCCTTGACTAGTGAGTAAGCCTATTAACTTTGAACTACCTGCAATATCTTCTACCACAGTAACCTCTCTCTAGTTCTCCGGTTTTTATTTCACTCAGATTTTCAGCCTCTGCCTTCTGTTCTGCTGAAGTTGAGCTGGCCAGCCACAAGTTCCATCAATTTCTCTTCTACCCACACTCTCTTCTTCCCATGGCATCTATTGCTGGTGCTGCAGAAGCCTTGTAGATGGCAGCAGCAGCCAACATGAAAAAAATAATGACAATAATAACAAAAAATATCCCAAAACATCCAACAGATGTTCTTGGGGCCTCTTCCTTCCAGCCTTTTCCCGATGCCAGCCTACTTGTCTTTGCCTGTGTTCTTGAAAGTTCTGACAACATGCTGTGTCAGGCATTTCACAGAGCTCTTTGCACTCTGCACAACTTTGTTAAGATGCTGGGATATAATACTGCATCGGTTCACTGAAGAGCCTTGGGGATCATCTTCTGTGAACACTTATCTTCACTTACACCAACAAGCCTGAGGAAGACAAACAGCATTGTGGACTCCCTGTGAAGAGGAGAAATTCTGGATCCTTGTGAAGATCTACCTTTCCTTAGCTTCTGTCTGAGCAGGTTATTTTCTTATGTGAAAAATTGTAATTACTTTGGTAGGGAATAATTCTTTTTCTTCCAATACCTAAAATACTGGGTGCAGGTCTCAGTCCTGTTACAGGATCCTTCCAGGCCTTTAGTTAGCCCACTCAGCTTAGCATCTGTGACAAGTCTTACTCCAATAAACAGAACCTCTGATTTTGAATTTGCAAACCTAATCCTGTCTAATGAGCTTTATTATTTGTTACTGCAAAGAATCTAGTGAAGATTCAAAAGTCCCACTGGAAGAGATATTCCACAAGGCATATGACCTGTGACCCACTGCATTCATAAGACTACAATACCAGCACAGGCCCAGCAATGATTCTGGGTTCTTAAAACTCACTGAAGACAGAGATGAAGCAACCTTTTGCCTCTGAGGGCCTGCGTTGCAGCTTCTGAATTTAAGTAGAAGATTTCTTTCCCCTATCAAAATACAAAGTCAGGGAGACATTAAACAATATTGAGGCAAATCTGGTCACAACCTGAGCAATAAGTAATGCACCTGGTTAGGAATTGGGTTCACCTGCCCAAAGCTGCAAGTGTGATTAAGCCACATTATACTGTTGGTTAAGGTTAAGCAAAACCTGGGTCACGCTAATGCTACAGAGCTGAGACTTTCACATCCCGCTCTAAACCAAGGTGCACTCAGTTCAAGCAGAGCAATACTCAAAGGCATGGGTCAGCATCCCTCCATAAACTCCACAGCTATTCCCAGAGTCCTGTAAAAGCCAGGTAAGCCATGTCATGAATGACAAATCAGTGGCTGGCAATCAACTGTCTTTTGCACTATCGCCTCAAGACAGCAGAGCAGCAGAACTTGATTTCTCTTGGGTTATGAGACACTTTGCAACCTCCCTGTGCAGAGAACCTTGCCTCTCTATCCTTGAACATTCATTTGATATTACACTTACCTCAGAGCTGAGCTGGCATAAAACATTTATTGTTGGAGAATGTTCCAGTGCACAGGGACAGCACTGTCTGTGCATCCTCTGCTGTGTCCCACACCAGACCCTATTCTTCAGGCATTACTCCACTAACCAATACAGATTTAAGTATAAACACCTATGCACATTTTTATAAGGTTTTCCCAGGTCTTATTTTCTCTCCCTCTACATTTAACACTAACTGACATTAATGAGAGCCACATGTGTGGGTACAAACTGATTCCAGGCATTTTTACATGTTTGGTTTTCTTTACTGTAATTAGAAAAGCACATTGAAATGCTTCATCTATATGGTTTGGGAAAAATACTTAATGGTGCCTAACTAATGACAAAATTTACAATTAGAAAACTAGTATCCAGGCCCTGCAATAATCAAAATATTTAAATAAATCACAATAGAATGAAAAATAACATTACAAATGCATTACTGGCAAGTGTTCATGAATATCTTGGTTTGTTTGGGTTTGGTTTTGGGGGGGCTTTTTCTGGCTTGCTTATTCTTTGAAGCAGAGTTTTAGACACACTTTAGTGTATTAAACAAATAAAAAACTACCTGCATCTTAGTGAACCACAACTGTATTTGTCTTTTCATGAGGAGCTGGAAAACCTGGAGGCTGTAATTTTAAGTTACTCACTTTTTCCTTTGTAGGAGACTGTCTGTGAACAATGCACAATATTATCAGTCTCAAATAATTTATTTTCTTTATTACTTTTCTATTTGCAAGTGTATTTACTTAGAGCCTCACTCTAACTGCTACAAGTCTACAAAACTTGAAATTCCCAAAACATAGTGAAGACCACTCACATAAGACATTCTGTGTTAGATACTATTTAGAATTGTTTGACTTAATCTCACAGAGATGATTGGGCACATAACATGGAATCAAAGCTGTTACAAAGAGCCTTTAACACTGAAATGAAGGCTTAAGCTCTGGGACTAAAAGAATCAGAGAAGGGAAACAAAGTGGAAAGAAAACATTTCTGTAGAGCAGAAAAGAAGAAAGAATAAAATGTCTAGTTTGCCCGACTTGATGATGTGTTGTTAAACATCCCTTTCTCTTGCATGTGTGTTTGAATTACTATTCATTTTATTCTTTATTTTAATCAATGCCTTTTGGGACTTCCAGGACTTCCAGGTCTTTTTCAGGAGCTGGCTCTTTAAATTGGATGTTTTGCAGCCTATAAAGACTCCTAGCCATTCCAGCATGAAAGAGAAGGCAGAGATTTAGGTAGGAAAGTAAAATCAAACTATACTCACATTTCTAAATCCCAATAGTTATAAAGTCAATCTGAATATAGTGATGATGAGTCTGATGTTCAAAATTTTCAAAATTTCATTTTCAACTTGCTTTACAAGTTAATAACAGTTTTCCTCCAAAACTTGCAACTCATGAAACACAGATTTTACTGGAGCTGTAGTCTTGTTTTTTAAAACACTAGCAAAACCCATCCTAAAGTCCAATATTTCAGACACATACACAATCTCACTGTGACTTCCCCACCATCAGAGATGATCCTTGCAAAATGTAGCAAGGTAGCCTGTTTTTTTATTCCCAGGGAAAGTACATGGCATTTGCATAGAATTTGCTCACCATCTGATGTCAGAGTAATTTCTGTGATTCACAGTCATCCTTTTGACAGTTATAAATTTGATGTACAAATCAGTGAAACAATAGATGAGAATTCCTACAAGGTCATATTTTCATGACAGACTTTCACATGAACAATATTTTCAGCTATGAAATCCAGTGCATTTATTACCAGACATCGGAAAATCAGAGTTATTTCTGATGATATCCAAACTACCAGATCTGTTTTTCAAAGATGTTTGAGCACATGCCCCTCCTCACTTATGTAAATCAAAGCATGTGTTTCCCAACATAACTCTAAACCATCCAAATG
Source organism: Neodrepanis coruscans (assembly GCA_013400695.1). Taxonomy (NCBI): domain Eukaryota; kingdom Metazoa; phylum Chordata; class Aves; order Passeriformes; family Philepittidae; genus Neodrepanis; species Neodrepanis coruscans. The sequence goes on along the minus strand of VYZS01101894.1, from coordinate 1,866 downwards.
CTGCTTTGGTACAGTGGCAGCACTGTGTGTCTCTTTGGAATCATCAGAGAATCATTAAGTTTGGAAAAGACCTTCAAGGTCATTGAGTCCAACCATCAGTCCAGTCATCACCATGTTCACCACTAAACCATGTTCTCACATGCCACATCCACAAGTTTTTTGAACATTTCTGGGGATGGTGACTTCACCACTGCCCTTAGATCCAGTCTAAACCTCCCTTGGCATAACTTCTTGTCCTGTCCTTTGTTCCCTGGGAGCAGGGCCTTAAAACCCTCTGGCTTCCCCCTCCTGTCAGAGAGTTGGAGAGAGCCAAAAGGTCTCCTCTGAGCCTCCTGTTCCCCAGGCTGAGCCCCCCCCCAGCTCCCTCAGATGCTGCTCATCAGATTTGTGCTCCAGTCCCTTCTTAAGCAGTTCTAGCCCTAAGAGACAAAAGTACAACAAAACTCGAAAATGAGATCTAGAAAACCCACAGATCCATGGCCGTACAAACAAGAGGCCTGCTCCAAAACGCTCCCTGCATTTTCCTTTACATCAGACAAATCCTCAGTAGCTAGGTTTTGACACTTACTACCTATTATGCACTGATAACCATTAGTTAGTAAAGAAGATATGTACACAACTTTCAAAGAGTTCACCTCCACTGCTGTCCAGGGCTTGCACCAGACCAGAGGTGAGTTCTGCTGCTCTCAGCCCCTGCTGGGCTGCCCCGGATTGTTTGCTGTGACAATCACAACAGCCCTTCTCACAGATACCAGTGCCAGGGAGTCCTCAGACACAAGGACCACTCAGCAGACATCGCAGCACCCCAACTAAGGTCTTGAAAGCAGTTCCCCACCATAACCCACCTACAAACCCCAGAGCTCAGACAAAACCAGTATCCCAAGACGAGGCACTCCAATCACCAATGGGAACCCTACCAGCTGGCACAAGTAGCTGAAACTATTCTACTGTAGCCACTTGTAAAAAAGTGAGAGATTTGAGAGTCATAAAGAATAAAAATAATTTAAAAAAAACAAACAAACACATCAAAACCTACCCCACCAAAAAGACAAAACTCCTTTTTCTTTACAATCATGAAACAAAACATCAAGCCATCCTGCAAGTTCAGTGGTACAAAGCAAATCTGAACCAGGTTTCCACAGACAAAACACAGCAGAATTTATACAATTTGCCATTCAGAACAGGAAAAAGCAAAATACATTTTCTAAGATACTTTACAGCTCATCCTCCACCTTTTTTTTTTTTCTACAGCATATCATATCAAAGATCTACTATATTTTGGCTGTGAGAAAAGATTCTTTGAGTTATTTAAACTCTGAGGTCCATTTAAAAATTAATTTCACTAAAGGCATGAAGTTAAGATATAAACAAAACAGAACCTAGTTTATCTTAACATACAATTAATTTTGTTGCAATATTTGCAGAAAGAACACATTGAAATGCCCTTCCACACTACTTTAAACCTAATTTTGGAAAACACCAGGCTGAGACAAAATGAGAGCTGTTACAAATTCTGGGGCTGGTTTCAGAGTGATTGACCACAAGAGCCTCTGTTTAACTTCAGCAGATTTGTGTTCAGCAGATCTGAAAATTATGCCCAAAATGACAGATGTCTTTGGACCTGGGTCACATCCCTTTCAGTACTACCCACCAATTCCATTTTCCAGAGAAAAATTGTCTTGGGATAATTTTTAGTTAAAGGCCAGCTCAGTATCAGGCCCTGACAAGCTGCACATGAGTTCCAGGAAGGGAAGGAGGAACGGATTTGGAAGATTTGGAAGCTTCTTAACTGACCTCAGTGGAATTGGGCCTGGAGCCATTCCAACCTTCCTGAACAGCAGTTCTGGAGCACGAACAGTGCCCAGT
>VYZS01101880.1:2797-15774 GCA_013400695.1 Neodrepanis coruscans | reverse complement strand
AAATATATATATGTGTATATATAAACAAAAGGCCCTATCATGCAAGCAAAGAAGAAAGCCTAAAGATAAAGAACGAGGGGAGAGTAGGAGACAATGCAACAAACATCTAATTTCAAATTTCAGAGAGATCATAATCTGATTTAAAGTAGCTTCTTTATATTTCAACAGTGTATTTTCTGCACTACATAAACATTAGAATTTTGTTGATGACACATATAGATATTTACTCAGATGTGACCATCAGTACAAATTTTAGACTAACATTCGATCTAATCATAGAATAGTTTGTGCTGGAAGGGATATTAAAGAAAATTTAGTTCAAATACCTCTGCCATGTGCAAGGACACCTTACACTACACCAGGTTGCTCAAAACCCGATCCAGCCTGCCCTTGACCAGGAATGGGGCACCCAAAGCTTCTCTAGGCAANTATTAAATAGTTAATGAATGTTTCACCAATTTCTTCAACATTCTAGAAGAGACGCACTAAATTTCATCTTACTGCTGCTGAAAATGATAGCTTCTTTCTTACTATGTTGAATAATAACTTATAAATGCTATAAAGCAAATTACTTCCAAATATNCCTCACAGTAAAGAATTTCTTTGTGGTATCTTATCTAAACACTATAAAGTCATTACTCCTTGTCGTCTCACTGCATGCCCTATAAAAAGTCCTTCTTTAACTCACCTGTCAGCCCCCTTTAGGTACTGGAAAGCTGCTGTAGGATCTCTCTGGAGCCTTCTCTTCAGGCTAAACAGCCCNCTGGAGAGGGAGAGAAATCCAAGTTTAAGTCTCGCAGCTACCAAAGACCTCTTGAACAATAAGGGAAATCTTTAAATCAGCCTATTTTTCACCATCTCTTGCACAGCATCCACTCAATCCTCCTGCACTAAGAGTGATATATAAGTATCAAAAATTGCTGTCATGAATAAGGAAGATCAATACTACCATACACAGTGTAGTATTTGTTAACTAATGGCAACATAACTCTAATGATGCCTTAAGTGGAATTAACGAGTGAAACCTACTGCTTCATAGAATTTCACACACAACTTTACTTTGCATGGGTAATTAATATTCATGGCTAAACTGTGTCCTTTGATGTCTGTTAATAATGTTCTCTGGGACCACACAAAAAATGACTCATAAATATGCCTGGAAGGAGTAAGACACCCTAATCAAATCATAATAGTTAACATGGATATAAGATTATTTTGAATGACTTATCTGTATAACTCACATTCTGAGATTAGCAAATGGACATATTTAAGGGCATTTCAGTTCCAACTGCACAGGTAGGTCACCGTTATTTTGCTTTGTATCTAGTTACTTTTTCATGAAGTAAATTGCATTAATTAAAAATCTACATGAAATTTTAAAATGAGATCATACAGGCTTCGATTTCTTCATGTTGTGTAGCATAGGAGAGGAACAGATAATCCCAGAGATGGAGCTAGCACCCACAGGCAAAATACTTTCTCAGATGTGCAGTCTGTGAGATGAATCGGTACTACGAAACTACGGAACTTGGTTTTCTGNCTGCCATGTGCAAGGACACCTTACACTACACCAGGTTGCTCAAAACCCGATCCAGCCTGCCCTTGACCAGGAATGGGGCACCCAAAGCTTCTCTAGGCAACCTGTGCCTTAACACCCTCACAGTAAAGAATTTCTTTGTGGTATCTTATCTAAACACTATAAAGTCATTACTCCTTGTCGTCTCACTGCATGCCCTATAAAAAGTCCTTCTTTAACTCACCTGTCAGCCCCCTTTAGGTACTGGAAAGCTGCTGTAGGATCTCTCTGGAGCCTTCTCTTCAGGCTAAACAGCCCCAACTTTTGCAGTCTGTCTTCATAGGAGAAATGCTCCAGGAGGAGAATGTCTGTGGTACGTCCTACACTGATTGCAAAAGAGAACAGGAAGAAATTTCCACTTGCTTCCTTGAACGGTTTCTTTTATATTTTACCTGTCTTGTTCGGTGTACTTGATACTAATTGTGTCCCAGTACTTACTGTGTCTAGGAACCAGCTGATGTTTATTTGTATCTACAAGCAGAGTGATTCTAGAGAGACATTTTTATGATCTATAACTTGGGTGCCTGAATTAGATAGCTAATCTCCCATCCGTTCTGCAAAGTTAATAGAGAAAGGAGATCCCCCATAGGAAAATTCTGAGTGCTTAATTAATTCTTTTTTCTCAATTACTTTTCCATCTAGAACCTACACAGCACCACAGGGATTCTGCTCTTGGATAATGGAAATATATGCAAATATCATGTTTTGCCTCCCCATTCTACATACATATCAGGTTATAATTCTCCTGTATTATTTATTTTCACTTTATAACAACAAGTGATCATTACTGAAAAAAAAATAAGAGTGCATGTTTTCATATTTGGAACTTCTCATTAAAATTAATCTCCTAAAACTAGTGACTGTATCCTTTGTGTTAGGTCCAGGACTTAATCTTCTGCAGAAATATCTGAGAGAAATTGATGGGAGCAAAATCTACAACATCTTCCATTTTCTTTCCTGAGACAAATTTAGAAACATTGAAGGAAGAAAAATATTAACATTTTAATGGAGAATGTCTGACCTGTGCCAGCTGAATCCCTGCCACCAACCTCTCCTCTTCTATTCAAGTATTTTTAAGGAGAATTAAGGCCTAACTCATCTTTTGAAGTAAAATTTCTCAAAATATTTTAACTCTGTCTTTCCCAGAGAAGATCAAGCGTAAAGTAATTTTTGCTTAACCAGTGCCTATTCCAAATCATTTGAATTTCCTTCTGCTGATATAAGAATTTGAACAAAGCTCTTCAGAAGAAGCTAAGTGGGCTTTATTGGCTTTATATGCTATTTCAATAAATTCTTCAGGAAAAGAAAATCAAAACCCAAAGTTTAGCTTTTTTGTTTGGTTGTTTTCTGTGCTCGAGGTATACCACAAACCATGTCAGATAATTTAAGTATGTCTTTTGCTTGTGTACTTACAAAACAGCATCTTCAGTAATTTGCTCACATAAAGGTATATGCTAGGAAACACAAACCTGGGACCTGGAAAGTTTTAAGGATGAATTACTTTAATATTATGCAATTATTCGAATTTCCAAATTAATATGATGTAAGGGAAATGGCAACACCATACTCCTATTATCAAGACAAATGTATGAAGAGCAAGTTAAGTATCAAACCTGCCACTATTTAAATTGTTACTGAAATTAACTGGGTTATACATTTGTGAACTGGATCAGGAGCAGCTTACAGTAATAATTTTCTAATAACATATCTCCAAATGATTTATCATATGTAGCATTTTCTGCTTGGGGACCTTAAAAGGCAAAATAGGCATATGGGATAGTTTTAAAAGTAAAATCTGTTACAAAGATAAATCGTCTTTAATATGTCTAATATGCAGAGAAAATACCTCTCCATTCGCAACTTTTGAAATACGATATTTAGATGTTTGTCTCACAGAGGGGGTATGTCCTTGAAACACCAGAGTTTTGCATTTGCGCGGATTGCCCTGCAGTAATATAAATTCATCTTATTATCACTTGTTGAATATTAGCTGCATATTCTTACAAGCATTTCCTATCTCAATTACTATGTGAATTACCATGAAATAAGAGTTTTTCAATGACAACAGCATCGCACTGTGTGCATATATTATTTTCACTTTTCTCCCTGCCTCTATAGAAGTTCAGAATATACTTGGAGCTTATTTAGATCTTGAAATGAAACGTTAATTTACGGCAACATTTACAGCAGCTTTACATAATTACAGTGACAACCTGCTATGTCATGCAGACAAAATAGTTAATGATGGAGTGCACACCCTCCTTGAAAAGCACAATTCAAGTTTGTTACCAAAGAAAATAACTGGTTGCAATGGAAGGCAGGTCAGGTACTGCCAGTGGCATAGCAGGAGGTAAAGAAAATGAAAGAAGGTTCAGTGGAATCCACGTTTTAAAAAGATAGCATGAATCATATTCTTACAAATCTCTTCAATGAGTGGTTTTGTGCATTTTTGACATCGTGCACGGCTGCAGCTGTGCTTTCCTTGTATGAATTATACATTGCAGGAAGGAGAAGGGAAAAGGAGAAGCCCTCCAGTGATTAAACTATTTTGTGCCCTTTAGATCTCTGGAGGAAGTTCTTCTATGTTCCCCATTTTGCGATGCCCAGTGTCACATGACACCAAACCAGGATACCAANGCTCGAGGTATACCACAAACCATGTCAGATAATTTAAGTATGTCTTTTGCTTGTGTACTTACAAAACAGCATCTTCAGTAATTTGCTCACATAAAGGTATATGCTAGGAAACACAAACCTGGGACCTGGAAAGTTTTAAGGATGAATTACTTTAATATTATGCAATTATTCGAATTTCCAAATTAATATGATGTAAGGGAAATGGCAACACCATACTCCTATTATCAAGACAAATGTATGAAGAGCAAGTTAAGTATCAAACCTGCCACTATTTAAATTGTTACTGAAATTAACTGGGTTATACATTTGTGAACTGGATCAGGAGCAGCTTACAGTAATAATTTTCTAATAACATATCTCCAAATGATTTATCATATGTAGCATTTTCTGCTTGGGGACCTTAAAAGGCAAAATAGGCATATGGGATAGTTTTAAAAGTAAAATCTGTTACAAAGATAAATCGTCTTTAATATGTCTAATATGCAGAGAAAATACCTCTCCATTCGCAACTTTTGAAATACGATATTTAGATGTTTGTCTCACAGAGGGGGTATGTCCTTGAAACACCAGAGTTTTGCATTTGCGCGGATTGCCCTGCAGTAATATAAATTCATCTTATTATCACTTGTTGAATATTAGCTGCATATTCTTACAAGCATTTCCTATCTCAATTACTATGTGAATTACCATGAAATAAGAGTTTTTCAATGACAACAGCATCGCACTGTGTGCATATATTATTTTCACTTTTCTCCCTGCCTCTATAGAAGTTCAGAATATACTTGGAGCTTATTTAGATCTTGAAATGAAACGTTAATTTACGGCAACATTTACAGCAGCTTTACATAATTACAGTGACAACCTGCTATGTCATGCAGACAAAATAGTTAATGATGGAGTGCACACCCTCCTTGAAAAGCACAATTCAAGTTTGTTACCAAAGAAAATAACTGGTTGCAATGGAAGGCAGGTCAGGTACTGCCAGTGGCATAGCAGGAGGTAAAGAAAATGAAAGAAGGTTCAGTGGAATCCACGTTTTAAAAAGATAGCATGAATCATATTCTTACAAATCTCTTCAATGAGTGGTTTTGTGCATTTTTGACATCGTGCACGGCTGCAGCTGTGCTTTCCTTGTATGAATTATACATTGCAGGAAGGAGAAGGGAAAAGGAGAAGCCCTCCAGTGATTAAACTATTTTGTGCCCTTTAGATCTCTGGAGGAAGTTCTTCTATGTTCCCCATTTTGCGATGCCCAGTGTCACATGACACCAAACCAGGATACCAACCAATGGGGGAGCGGCGTGCACCAGAAAGGGAATATGAGAAAAAATAAGAAGAGACACCCCATAAAAGTAGCAGAAACTGATGTTCTCTCTCTCAGCTCTCCTTCAGTGTGGGCAGCAGCGCAGCGTCACCACAGCTCAAGCAGAGGACCATGCAGCTTCATGCAGCAGCGACAGCAGTATGGTATCTCTTCCCTTTGGGTCCCTCGGGGTTTCCTTTCACTGTCTTTCGATTTTCCAGCAGCCCCGGTGTGGGACTTTGCTGCATCACCTTCCCACCTCTGCCCACGTGGTAGCTCTCCTTCTTCCCCATCCATGGCCCAGCAGCCGGCCCACAGCAGTGAAGGGGTTACTTCTTTTTTTGCGGTTATCGTTGTTAGGTTACTGTTTTATAGTGGTTTCCACATTTTATATTTCATATATTTAATAAATTACTGTATTGTTGTCTTCTTTATTACGTCTCTCATCTTTTATTAATGCCCCCTAATGTCCAGACCAGGACACAGATGAAATAATTTTCCTCTTAATATGAGGAAAACAGAATATTCCAGATTCTGTCAGAATTTTGCTAAGGAAAGAAGATCCCAGGCCAAAATTTCTACCTCAAATTATTTTTCTTCAAAAATAATTTTATTACCCCTTGATATCTGATAAAAACTGCATGTTTTCAGCTGTCCATTCTGAAGCAAGATGAAAATAAATGCACAGTTTCAAAATTCCCAGGAAAATGGATATTCTGTTTTCAGGACAGCTCCACTCTGAAACTGATCTTCCTACTGCTGATACTAGATTTTCAATTGTGTCGTAGCCTCAAGTACACTTCAAGTGACACTTCAGTCACACTTTGCTGACTGGAATCTTGTCAGAAGAGTGAAGTGATGGGAAATGTAAACATATTGAAAAGGCATGTGTTTCCAAAGTCAGAGAAGCTTTTATGCAAGCTCTGCAACAAAAAATTATCCTGTCTTATACTAACAGGCAAACAGCTGTTTAATGTACTCTATGAAAACACATTGGTAAGTCTAAACTTTTCACAAATTTCTTATAAATTGAAGTTTTAGGTAAACTATGACTTAAACCACTGCCAAACACATAATTTCATCACACAAAAACCAATAATATTGCAGATAGAAACTTTTTAACTTCCTGTAGCAGAACAGCAACTGAGAGCAAATAATTTAAAAGAAAGATCTTTTTGAGTGTTTGTAGAGATAAAAAAGTAAAAAAAAAAAAAAAAAAGTGACTGTATATGCTGTAAACCTATATGTCTTCTTCCCGTTCAAGTCAATGGTGAAGATTTCAACAAATTTTCTTAGCATGTTTGCTCAGGTTCCCCAGGAAGAGAATGTCTAACCACAGGCTCTAATATAATTTCAAAATTTCAAGCATCTTTGTATTTTTTAGACCTGTAAGCTGTAGGCAAAATCTGGAAATAACATTTTCTATTAGCAAAGTTCTGGATTCAGTGAAAGAATTGCATAATGTACTACTACTATCTGAAAAAAAATCCAAAAACAAACAACCGAATCCCCCAAAACCAAAGACAAAATAAAAATGTTATTGAGAGCATCTTTAAAAGAAATAATGGTTAATTCTTTTCTGGATATTAGTGTTACTTAGTGTTTTCTTTATATTTTTCAGGCAAGAACTTCCCCAAACTTTCCCTAAAATTTCTAAAACCAGGTGATTAGGTTTTCAAAATCCATCAGTGTATGACACTCACTATTTCCAAGACTGCAGCACAAAATAGTAGCATTCTGATGGTGATACTGATTGTTTGACGATAATCATTTACATCCCAAGGTGAAAGAAACTCCAGTCCTAGGGATACAGAATTGAAGCTCTCAGTAGAGCCTTAAGATAATAGTTACTAATTATCTTTTAAAATCTGAGTATCCTAAGACTTCTAACACTTATTTCAATTTATTTTTTACATCTTTGCTTTCTTCTACAAAGAAATATTCCTTTATAGACTTCAGACTTAAATCTTTAGAGATGCCGAATTCCTATCATTCATTGCACTCACTGGGAGTTGTGGACATCTAAAGTCACTCTTGAACTATTTAAATTCAATTAAAAAAATCAACTTTGAGATTTCTCATGGATCCAGAGGAAGTCTGTGGTGGAACACTGCACTATTCTAAGAAGAGGCATAAAAACCTTAAGAAGGGGAGTTTGATGACTCTGTCTTCAGGTGGAGTTACCAGTATATTGCAGACGTCAGACTGTGCTTTTTCTACATGGATACCCTTGTCAACACATTGATGTTCCCTTGTACAGTATATCCATATGCATGTCAAGATATGAGAACAGAAAAAATGAATTAGATTTAGTTTATTGTGCAGAGAAGTAGCCACAACTAAAAAAAGCCATTAATCCAAAATTAAATGCAACTGAGTAAATAACATTCCTATTCTCTCTTCCAAGAAAAGAATGGTTCCTATAATAACCTGTGTCTCTGAGATAAATGAATGCATTGAAGTTCTTAACTACTCTTTGATGGACTACAAATGGACACTGTGCAGGACTATATTTGAACAGTAATGATTTGTCCTCTTTTCTTGAAGTGTAAGCTGATTGCAAAGGCTTCAGGACCATAGATTAAATAGAAAAAGGGATCATGAATCTTAATAGCTTCTAAATCAGAGAGATCTGCAACTTACATCCTCTGACTGAAATGTGTATGGAATGTATAAATATTAATAGGTCTGGCAAGGGCTCGATGAGCTGTCTAAAATTTCACAGTGGGGAGACTGGAGATTGAGTCTGCTGTGTACAAATCAGCTGAGAAGCTCCTATCTGAAAATAAACTGTCAGCATGTGTATAAATACCATTTTCTTGAAGTGATATTTAACTTTCTGAGCTGCCCTGGTACATAGGCACTGTATGCATCAGTGTTGAATGCCACAAAACTATTTAGCATGATGAACATGCATACTAAGTCAAGTACCAGTGCTGAGGAAAGATAATTTGTGCCACGTGTCTGAAGCTTGCTCTGATGACATTCCTCTAATGCTAAGACAATTTGCTTGTAGGAACCTTGATGAAGTTCATTGCCATGACTGCATTAGAGCAGAAATACAAATATTTGAGATACAGCCCTAAAGAGTTGAGATTTCAAAACTAACTAACAGAAGTAAAATTCTTCACCTGCCTTTAACTTTGGTGGGTGTTATATATATGCACTTATGGATAGTAATTTCAAAGTTATATTCATGCCTTAAGTCTTATGATACAGATGGAAACTGGGGCATTTTTTAGCATAAAGCAAAATATTTCTTTGAGGTTTTTCCATTTCCATACAACACAGATTTTCTATTTGTGGTTAAATTACAATATTTTTGCTGAAATTGTTCTTTAGTTTCTGATTCATTGTTGTACATGGCTGTGTATGAGTCTACAAGAAAGTTGTGAGAATGAGGGCAGGGGTCCAAAAAAACCTGTGGATCAGGAATACAATTCAGATCACCCTACGATGTGAGGGTTTTTGTCTGTTTGTTTGTTTGTTTCAATTTTTTGTGTTCCTAACTTTGAAATGGGAAGAATATATTGAGTCTCAGACACCCTGCAGCAGTTACTAAAATACAATATACTTAAACCTAGACCACTGCAAACACAAGGGAATCCATTAAATTCTCAGTTCCTGCTCCCATTTATCCATTTCTTTCTTTATATCAAAGACCCCCTCAAACTGTCTCATTCTAATGACTTGATCATTGCTTTCAGCTGCAATGGTCAGAGGTGCCCTCATAGCCTACATCATGATATCCATAGCCACTGGCTCCCAGTTTCCAGGCGGTCTGCTGATGTCTGACCTTGTCCCCTCCATGCGCCCTGTATACCTCCTAATTCTTTCTCTTTCCTAGGGACTCTCAGAGCCCATGCCCGGTGTAGAGTAAGGGCACAATATTCACTTCTGTGAAGTAAAAGTTTCATATAAAAAAGCATCAGCTAATAACAAGTGAAAGCTATGAGTTCAACTAATCAAATGAGAATTCTTAATTTGTCTTCAGCCTTCTGCCCAATAGAAAAGAAGAAATGAAAATCTGCTGTATTTCTCCAAAAGATGTAATTATAGAAAAACAGCATGTTCTTACTGAAAAAATCTGTCTGCCTAGTTTATATGTACTTTATTCTCAATAGGACACAGTGGTAAACAAGAGTTTATCCTTGCTTCCCCAAGTAGAAACACTGGCATTAAATGATCAAATAACTTTATGCCTCACTAAATGCAGATTGCAGCACTTTAACGGTGTGTCTCAAATCAAAGACTTTACATCAGGACACTTTTCATTCTTCAGGCAGTTTCTCACACTATTAAAAGACTAGTACCAATCATTCATTAATCTGAAAGTGCTCACATCACCTTTCTAGACAAGCACTGTCTTATAAATACCTCATAAAGCAGTTTTTTCTGTTTGATTAAGTCTAATAAAATGAAAGTTTGTGACGACTTCCGTTTTCTTAAAGGGAATAGATAGTGTTTTCATTCTAAAATTTATGAAAAGAATATAAACAACGATCTGAGTAAACACCTGAACTGCCAGTCATCTCTGATTCTTCTCTTAGGAGACAGTAAAACCAAAAATTTTACTTTTCTTGGTAAGCTCGTGTGCTATCAGATGTTGCTGTGTGTTGACTAAACTTTTCAGGAAATGCCATAATTTTTTTTGAGTTGGCACATGATCCTGAGAGGTAACATTGAAATAGCTGTATGATCAAAAGAGAGAATTGGGTAAACAATATTTACATTATGCTACATTATTGACATGGCTGCACTACAGTGGGTAGTTTTCAAGGGAATGAAGTTACTATATCATCTGCTATTCTCCTTGCTATTGCTCCTTGATTCTTCAGTCTTCCCTTTGTCATCAGCTTTTCCCATTCATTGCTCATTACCTCCAGCTCTCTGAGCCTCCACTTTACTCCTTTCTATTTCCTGTGTGCATTTCAATTCATATCCTATTCTGATAGGTTTTATTTTATCTTGACATCAATTCCTTGGCTGTAGTCACAGGTGGAGAACAAATGTGGCCTCTACTTTCACTGTTGCCAAATTGACTGTCCAACTAATAATAATGAAGTTTTCACTGTGGCCAGTGGTTAGGGTTAGGCAAAACATAAAAGGGCAGCTGGTGATTTCAATCTTAACAGGCAGAAATTCAGACAAAATAGTCAGAAACTATGGTCAGTTACTGAATGAAGGCAGAAGTCCTTTAAATATGAAAAAATGAAGGGGAAATCGTGTCAGAAAAACACTAAATTCAAAAGTTTCCAAAAGAAATCAATTACCTTTCAAGCCACAGCAGGAATCTTACAAAGACAGCTAATAGGCATGCTCCACTAATGAGAAAATAAACAAGAACCACCCAGGGAGTCTTGTAAGTGCTGTGAAAGACTTCTTATTATGGATGTGAAAAGGTATGGGATGAAGTACAGTGAGATCATAGAAGGGGGTGAGTATTGTCACCACTACAGCCTGGTAGCATTATGTTTCAAAAAGCACAAAAGAAAAGGTATACTCCCAGGAAGTAACAGATAGTGGACACAAATACACATTTAGATGCTCCTGCTGTTAGCTCTGATCCTAATTTCCCTGACTGGAAATGTATGATTATATTCCTTTCATTTTTCTTTCACTTTTAAATATTTTGGATGACTCAGATCTAGTTTTGCAAATACTTTGGCTTTCTTTATCTCCCTCTTTTTTTAAGACTTTCTTTTCAGTCTTGAAAAGTATTAGTATTTCATGCTCTTTTTCTCAACTATTGAGAAAGTCTGTTGAGGGAAAACTAATTGCATTTAAACTAACTCAGAAAGCTATATAGAAGTGTCAGTATTCCTGAGGTTGTTTGGTTTTGCAGTTTTTGTAGCTTTAGTGTTTATTTGAAAGTGTATAAATTCATACTTAAATACAAATTTAAAAAATATTTCTTGAACCCTCCAGCTTGTGTTCATTTGTGAAGATAATAAATGTATTCTGTACGCAATTATATAAGGTGATTCTTAAGTATCATCTTACATTAAGATGTCAGGCATTTTCCACTCAAAAGATTTTAACCTTCAAACTGAATATATTTAATTAATCAAGGATACATAGATCATCTATAAAAATAAAATTCAGAAAATGGTCAAGCTGATCAAGAAGGAAGACAAGTGTGTTTCCATATAAAATATATCTATGTTTTTTCATTGTCTGCAAAGATAAATAATATCATTTGCAATCCACTGTGATTAAAAGATATAGGTTATTTCAAGAAATGCTTCACAGTAGAATGTACACAAGAATAAATGAACAAACATTGCCATACATATTTAAAGTATTTCCATTTTTATTGTTGAAACAAATAGAATGCATATTTTACTTTTTTAATTTTTTTTTGAGATTTTTTTTTAGTGTTTTGTGGGGGCTACATTTTAACAGAGTTTTCCTCAGCTTTTATTAATTTCCTTAAGATAATTGTGGGTAATCTGTTAGTATTGGTCCAAAGCTTTCCTTTATTCTTTCCTGACATTATAATAATGCCAATTTTAATATATAATCCAAGTCACAACAGAGATAGGATTTTCTCTTGTTAAAATGAATGGGTAACAATAACATGAAACATGTTGTAACAAAGAAGGCTTTTGTGATGTAACAACAAAGAGAGCTTCAGAATTAAAGATTCAGTTTTTCATTTGACCACACAGCTCCTCTGAACAAATATACTTTGCTAATCCCCAGGTTCTGAATGAACCCTTTCCCCAACTACCAGAAATTATTAGCCAGATAAAAATCTTTGCTACCTTCATTTTATTACTTCCAATGACATTTGTTTAAACCTAAAATGCAATGCAACAGTCAGATGAGAAGCTAGGTTTGAGGTACTCCAAAGGAAACAGTTGAATTTAATCAGTGTGGTGGTTTTACCACAAATTCAGCGATTTTGGACCAGAAACTCTGAGAGAAGTCACAAACACACCCCAAAATGAAGAAAACACACAAATATCACAGTTTATTTTGTGCAAACACAAAAACCCGACAAATAAAGCACAAAACAGACAAACAAATTAAATTTTCCAGGGCCCGTTTTTGANGCCGGCCGGAAGTTACGCGCGTGCACCAGGGCGGCACATCCAGTGATGGTGGCCGCCACCGGGGCACCACGCGGCCGCCCACACCAGGCTAGCGCCGCCGGCACACGCATGGATGCCGGCGCTGTGGCCCACGCTGGTGCTGGGGCTGCACCGCGCACGGACATGGGGCGCCTGGGGTAGAGTCTCGCTGGCATGACCGCACGTGGCTGGAACTGCGGCGGCAGCTGGGGGACCCCACTGACCGGCCCCTCCCGCACTGCCGCGGGCAAGGAGCCGCCGCCACCCCTTCCGCCATGGCTGCCGCGGCACCCCGACTGCTCCACCGCTGCAGCCATGCCGGGCTCCCACGTCCCCGCACTCGTGGCTGTCAGCACGGCCCTGTGGATGGGCGGCACGCTGGACG
>VYZS01101875.1:0-14823 GCA_013400695.1 Neodrepanis coruscans | reverse complement strand
AAGCATAGGGTAAGACTTTTATACATCCAACTGTCAACATTTTCCATTTATAGAATGAAAGGTTGTTTTGAAGGGAGAGTTTCTTAATGTCAGACAATGACGCACTGCAGACAGAAATGGAATTTCCCATTTCTCTACAATATGAATCATCGTTATTTGCATGCATTTTATGTTATTGTTTATTTCTTAAATATTTAACATTTTCAAACTTTGTTTTTTTTTTTCAAATGCACGCAGTGACAAGTATTTGCAAAAAGCATGCCAACTTCCATTTTAAAACAAGGTGGCTGCATTTATAACCATCAGCATACGATTTGAAATAGTATTGTCTCAGTGGGTAGCAAGGCCAGTGTAAGCCTCATTCATTCAGCTCTAAAATAAATGAGAAGTACAAAATGAGACTCAAATGAGAAATTAGTGGGTTTATAATATTATGGACACCACCAGTTGCCAAACCAGTAAGAATTTAATCTGTCTTGCTGCCTTAATCTTAGTGGGTAGATTATGAGATTACTTCAGGAGATGAAGAATTCTATACCCAGTTTGTGAATCTTTATGAGAAATGTATGTCGCTCAGCTGAGATTATTGTTTGAAATTCTGATATCTAGCATAATGTGAACATAAAGGCCTTTATGATACAATTATTTATGACAGAAAATGACAGTAATCCAGAGGCAAACATAGAACCAGAAGATATTCAGGTGGAAAAAAAAATTACACTGAAGTAAAGGCTAGTGAAGAATAAGATATTGTTTGGGATGCTATAAGTAATTACAGAAAAGTTACCAAGGTTACAAAAATAATGAGATTCCCATTTTAACCATCAATTCACATTTTCAGTGAAAAGCATCCTGAAGTATCTCTTTTCAATTCTCTAAACAAGTCTCTGAAAGTAGCAATGAATTAATTGACTTTCAGATGCTTCTCTCAGAAAAGAACATGAAAATATCTTAGCAATTCTTTAAGGAAAGTGAAATTATTTAAAAGGAATATTAGATGCTTAAGTGCTTAAAATTATGGCTATTAACAGCCTGCATAGTACACTGGTGTGTCTGATTGGCTCTACCCATGGTTGCATGATGTGCTTTAAATCATTGAACTGAATAAAACTAGATGATAAATCAGATGATAGAAATATGCCTTATTCATATATAACAAATTGCCAGTCAGAAATGTAGGTATACATGTAGGTAAAGATACAGATAAACATATAAATTACCTAGATACATGTATATACAAAAATATGCTTCTCTGTATATATTTTTCTGAAAAAAAAATATTTGTAAACCATGCAGGCAAATATTAAATTCATCATGTTCTATCCAGCAAAAAGGACATGTGTGAAACAACTCCATAATTCAGGAAATATTTGTGCTTATTTTAGTGAGTCAGGTCTTAGAATTGTCCCTCAAGAATTAAGGCCATAGTAATCTGATAAAATGCTTATAGTTTGGATATATCTCCTTCAAACATTCAGCTAAGTTACTAAGTTACATTACTAAGTTAAGCATGAGAATTGATTATATAAGTCTCATTTCTCTATTTTATAGTGGTTTAGTGTTTCTTTAAGAACAATTTTAATTTTCTATCTTTTTTCTGAATTTCAGATAAACTTAACTATAACTTGGGGTTTCTGTTACCTAGTCAACGAAGAGCTTCTAATCTACCTTGATATTAAAATATTTCTCTCCACAGAATCACACAATTCCCAGACTACAGAAGAGCAGGGGAAAAAAAAAAAAAAAAAGACAAAGATTAATTTCTTAGATTTCCAAATGCTACAAAAATAGACAGGCTTTGAAGATGGTGAATCTGAAGTTTTTCATGCACGGTAACCTACTCTGAAGTTAAAGTACTTCTTTCTAACTTCTTAGAAAGTTGAACATGTCATATTTCTCCAGATCTCGCTTTTAAGATTTTATGAAGATTTGATGTATTGATATCTCTTTTCATGAGAAATCCCAGTTTAACTTAATTCCATTTCAATACTGAATTCTAATACCACTATGAAACCATGTTTTTGAAGACTATTATGAAAACTTCTTTAACCTCTATATAATCTCTCTTCATTAAAGGAGATTATTTCTTAAAATAAATAATTAAATGCTATTAAAAAATATAAAGCATAATAAGCATCAAGCACAACATTTCACTACATCTCTTAGAATGCCAGTTAGGTCTTTTGTTTTGAAACACAATGCTACAGTTTCTCTACTCAAGCTTTATGATTCCTTCTCCAGCAAGATATTTAAAAACATGTGCTTAATATCAAGTGTGTGGGTAGCACTCCTTTCGTCCAGTGTCTATTCTTAGGGCTACAATCAAGTATGTACTTTTAAATGTTTTGTTGTAATTCTTTGCATGTGTATTTTTCACTGACATTATAAATGTGAAGAAATGCTACCTATTCTACATTTGTATCTCTAAATGCATGAATATAATTTAAACATTTATCTTTGGTTTCATGATCTATTTCAACCAATCTAAGGCTTTACCTTGAGTATTGCTCTATCCTTGTATTCTGTTATCGTACCTCTTATCCAGTCCATTTTCTGATTCTAAGTGTGTTAGAAATAGCATGGGTATGGTGTTTTTTAAGGAGAACAGAGATGGTTACATTCGAGAGGACTTGAATCTGTTACATTTGGTAGCATTCATGCTGTTGGTGACAACTTTTATCTGACTCAAATACAAGCTAAGGAAATATTTTGGGGAGCAAGGAAGAGTTCTTTGATTGCACAATTTAAATTAAAGAATGGTTGTCTCAGAGACACAGATCTGTTATTCAAGACATGGAGGCAGGCTCAAAGAGAACATTTAATTTTGACTAGGTAAGAAGGGATATTTGAGAGTTTATGACTCACTGTGAATGAGATGGTTTCTGTTCATGAAAAAAATTCTGTTCACAAATAAAAGTCTGATTGTTTCAGTGACTGGAGATTTCAACTGGTTTCCTTTACTCTTCAAAGTCTATCTAATAAATGCATAAGCCTTGCAAATACCTACTAAGAAGGAACTTCTCCATTTAGACACGGTTACTAACATGTCTTGCTAATTGCTAATGTTTCTAAGAACTTGAACAAAATGTTGCACCATTTTTCCTCCCATCTATGTGAAAAGACTTCTGAACTTTTTTCCTTTTCTCCTTTCTTCAACCTTTAATACATTCAGCAAGCTGCTACTCTTTTGTGATGATCTGGAGAGGTTCTTGATTGGCCATTACCTTCTTTCAACCACCATGACTACTGTCATTTCCACATGAGTTTTTCACAGATGATGAACAGAAGAAAACCAGGCATAACACATCTTGGTGTGATTCTTTGGTTTCCCAAGTGTAATCTATGATTCCATCCCATATCCAGATGTCAAATGTCATTTAGCAGTCTTCATAGTCATTACCAAAGTCTCAGGGAAAGAGGGAAGATATGGGGCTTCAAACAAAGCAGAGTGAAACATATAAAACAAGTGCATTCCAGTATGACCAAAAACATGTGGAAAATGTTCTCCATTCTCTTTTAGCAAGCCAGAAGCATGTTTTAGATTACAGAATAATAATATAGACTTGTTTTAATTCTTCAAACCTATCACTCTTACTGAATATTGGCTGAATTAAAAATGTTTGGGATTGGGTTATTATTTTTTTGTTTGGGGGTTTGTTATTTTTGATACTGAAACATGATCAGCTAAATTGTGACTATTAAAAGAGAAAGAAATTACGCTTCTAGCAACAAGGTTGTCAGGATTTGCTGGTAGTTTGAAAGACTTGTTGCTACGTTCTTTCAGGCAACACGGAGCACATAAGGTGATTTGGAATATTCCTATTTCTGAAAAACTTCAGCAGTTGTTTCCTTAACAAGATCAGCTTGTCTGGTACATAGTTGCATTGTGTTTCATTTTCAGCACTTTTCAAAGAAAAAAAAAGATAATTTAACTGAAAAGAAAATATTCCCTGAACTAGAAAAAAATTATTAGAAACAAATTCATCATTAACTTCCTTTAAAGCAATCCTAATTACTTAGAAATGACTGAAAAACTGCTACAATAAATTCATCAGTTCACTATGCGAAGGAGTATGTTGAAAACTGACGCTCAGCAAAAGAGTCCCCCAACACATAGTGATGTTTTGGTTTCTGCACAGAGCTTCGTGTCATTCTCATGAATAGTTGATTAGGTTGTGGAGTGCAATGTCTACATGCATAATTGAAGCTGTACAGAAATAATTGATCTAATTATCAGTGCTAAATAATGTCACTCCAGTTACAGACCTGTATCACTGGATGATGTCTGCCCTACAGTTTCCTCTCAGAGATGATATGGAATATTCCTTGATACTTTCAATTACTCTTCTGCCCTGCAAATTCTCTTCTTGGCTGCTGACAAACTGTGTTGAATATTCTGTAGCAATCAACTTCATACCTGCTTCCTTAGTCAAATAAATTATTAGAAGGCATGCAGTCTATTTGCACATATGGATGTTCTGTTTTGTACCCCTATGTCCTCTCATTGTGGTTGGTGGAATGAAAAAGACACAAAAGATACTAAGAAAATTAATAATTTTTAAAGAAAAAAACCCTATCTCTTCCCAAGTTTAAGTATTGACCTACTTAGCACTAATCACAAGATATACTTGCAAAATGCTTTGCCTGTCCTCTCTCATGGGATTATTGCCACAGGCTTTCTGTGAAGATTTTGAACATTTGGCAATCATGCTGTGTATGAGTAGAATTCTTTATATGTATGTGTGAGTAGAATGCTCTAAGTGTTTTTTTGTAAAATGTCTTCTTTCTACATATGTTGATGCTGATGTCTTGATACGTGTTGCTGCCAGACTCCATATTAAATGTTGACTGCATGACCTTTTTCTGGGTACATAGAATTTTAGATAGTGCACTGCTTGGAGTCACAAACCAGATGAATCTCTACAGAAGCACAAACCAAAAGAAGGAAGTTATCAGGAACTGTTTTCAGATTCATTTCTTTCATGTGTGTATGCAGGTCCCTATTGTTCCATCTGCCCTCCTACCTCGCCTCCTCCACCTTCTGAAGACTTTTCAGCTATAAAAGTCCAAGCAGAATGTTTTTTTCCAGAGGTTACAGTAAGTGTGAGCTGAGGATGAGGAAAAGACTTCCCTACATTCCCAAATTAATGGGTTTGTATAACTTGAGCAACCCTATCGTAAAGAACACCAGCAAAAAATAAGTACCAGACAGAAAAGAAGTTATTAAAATAAGATTTTTAAACTATTGAACACAGTAGATAGTCCGTCTGGGTAAGGATTTACTCTTCCAATAATAGAAGGAATTTTTTTTTTCAAATCGTCTGATCAGCTGTTCAAGGAGAAAAACTCTGGAACGTTCCAAACTGAAAATGGCACATTTAAGCTTTCCAAGGAAAGCCTAAACATGCCAGTCCAGTTTCAGAAAGAAATGTCTTCACAGCACAAATATACTTGATTTTAAAATTATCAGTTTTATGTCAAGAATTACAAACTAGAAATCCTCTTCTTGATACTGATGCCCTCAGAACTGATGTAAACATAAAGAAATGCTTCAGGTATATGATTCCTATTTAAGACATCCTTGATTGATTTTATTGCAAATTGTCAACTTATGGAAACACTATTGACAGCAGTTCATTAATTTTCACTTAGTGAAATTAATGTGATTTTCTTTCCTAAAAGTGTGAAATGCATCACTTTGATGACACTGGCAAACAGTATGAAAATAAGAACAGTTTCAGTACTCCATGGCAAAGCACCAGAAAATTGTCTCTTGTTTATATCCAGACACCCATGGATAAATCCAGTTAATTGTGTATACTGGTGTAGAATTAATTGCAGCAAATCTCAGGTGAGTTCACTGCTTGGAACTTCTTCAGCTTGGAAAATTGTTCTTTAAATAAGAAAATGGCACAGTACTTTAATGTATTTTTTTCTGAGAATAAGTTTGCTGACATTTAATGAAATAAATAATTATTTAAGCAAAGACATGAAAAAACAGAGGATTAGGAATGTATGATAATCTAAACCAAATACATTTTAGGAAGTGAACTGTTTCTTTTATCTGTCCTTGAAGTTCCTGAATTTGGCATTCAAAGGCTACATCACTTCCCCCAATTGTCTACATCCACATACAAGTTTAATACAACAATAGAATTTATAGAAGAGACAATTGTCACTTTATCAGCTTCAATATGATTCTTTATTTCCATACAAATATATTTTTGTATAAAGTGTAGGATAGAATGTTAAACTTTTTAGAAGATAATAGAGAAAATAATATTTGAGTCTTAAATCCTGCAAAACAAAATATTTTAAAAGTGCTTAGAAGACATATTAAACCACTTTATCCTAGACAGATTCCAGCTCGAGCACATACCCCCACCTTTCCTATATCTTTTTCTTTTTTCAAAAAGAACTTTTGAATTCTTTGATACTTTTGTAGAGTATTTACAAGTATGAACTGCAAGCACAGCCTTGCTGGACACATGTACCCACGTGTAAAGTTCTGCTGCAGAAGAGGCTCTTTCGGGGCTCCATGGAGTGACTGCGCGTTGTTGTGCATGAAGAGGAAAAGCACCTTACACCTGAGTGGGTAGTGAATGACAGTAATACAGAATATAGGCAGAGAAAGTAAATTCAGAAGAATTAAACGAGGGTAGACAAACTGTAGACAGGCATAGGCAGTTACACAGACTGTCCTAAAGTTTCCTACTTGCCCTCCCAAAATGAACTTAAGAGTTGGGGAAGATATGAGGTGTCTCCTGCTGCTGGAAATAACAGTACATGTTGATTCCACGTTGGTCTGAATCTTAATTGGTCTTTTAATATGACACGATGAGTTGGTGTGTGTCATGGGAGCCACTGACAGCAGGGAGAAGGAGACACCCGTGGGTTGTGTCTTGCCTTCAATCCCGCTTCCAGCTCCCGGCCCCACATTCCGGGCCGCGCCCCCGCTCATCACCACGGACCCGCTACGGGTCCCCTCGACCCCCGCCCGCCGGCGACATCGCAGCGACAGTGTCGGGGCTGGCAGCAGGTTCCTCTTGAGCACTGCCCCCACCAGAGACCTGCTGGTACCCACAGGAAGTTTGGGAAATCACTTTCCTTTTTTTCGTCTTCTAAAGATGGCCCCAAACACTGCTTGCTGATATTTAAAAGTGTGCTATTTCGAGTAATATTCGATTTTTAAATGCTTGGCAACATCCCTCCAGTTGTGCACTTTAGCTTCCTCATACCTAAGTGCCCTCTCATGGGAATTAGGGTGAAACTGAGAGGGCCCAGCATCCTTCGGTCTTTCAGTGATGTGAAATTGCTCCACGGGCTTCAGTCATGCCTTTACAAGATAATCTATAAGAGCAGCTGTAAAGTCATACTCTCCAGGTCCACTACCTGGTAGCTGGACTCGTAATTAGCACTGTAGTTATGGGTAGAAAACTCAAAACACTTGTAAACTATATCTCACTTAATCTTAAATCTGCCGTTACAAAATGATGCTGTGTAGAGATCCACTCTTAGGGATGGCCAAAGGAAGTGTGCAACGGTGGAAGGTGAAGTTTTGCCACAATATTTACTCTCTCTCTCTCCCTCTCTTGTTTAAAGATGATAAAACTGAACACCTACAAACATCTATGCTTTCCATTGTATAGCATCCACTGCTGTTGATTTTTATGTACTCAGGGAGAGTTTTCTCACAGTCTGGTGTTTGCATCTATTGACTTTGTAATCTGTAGACAGACTCTTAATGAGCAGAAAAGACAAGAATCTCAGAGATAAAGCCTTGGAATAACAGTGAGCCTTTACAGCTTGTCAGTAAGAGAAAGCTCAAACATAAATATCTGATTTACAGAAGTAACACAACTTATTTTGATAGATTACATTGTTACTGTTTCAAATTACTCTGTCAATCGAGGATGAAGAGGTTAAGAGGTCATATTTAAACAAAAAAAATGCTTGAAAGGGCTCTTTCAAGAGAGTTTTCATAAATTTCACCACCATATTTAATTGCTTATTTGCGGTGGTGCATAAACTCTACTTTGTCAAATATGCTTATTTTGTGAAACATCGCTTTACGAATTCCCTCAAATAGGCAAGAATAAGATCAACCCCCCTACACCTGGACTGAAGTGTAGTGATTTGCCCCATACAGCAGTTCCTGACAGATCTTGTCACATCTTCATTTCAAGTTTGATCTTTTTTCCACTGTTGTGTGAGGCTTTTTTATTGTTTTGAGCTGTTTTACTTAAGAGTAGAGGATGCAGAAAACGACATGGGGTTTTCAAGCAGAAGTGAGGTCAAGGCTGAGAGTCATCTATACTAAAAACTTTTAAGATAGTAATTACCCAGCCAGAGATGGGGAAGAAGAAAGGTTAGAATGCAAACAGTTGGGAAAAAAATCCCCTTGGCCGCAGTGGTGCTTAACTTCCCTCTTGAGTATCAACACAAACCTCTGAGTGAAGGCGAAGCCTTTTGTTTCTCCCATGCCCTTCCCGTGTAACCGTCCCCGTGGAGGCACCCGCGGCCGGGAGGACACCTGTCCCCGGCTACCCCGGAGCCGGCGGGAAGCACTCCGCACCCGCGGTGACGCCACCGGGGCTGGAGTGCGCTCCGCGGACTTGTGGAGAGCCCTCCGTGAGCCTCCGGCCGCCCACACGTGCCGTACCGTGGTTCTGGGAGCCTGAGCCCGGGCGGTGCTTATGGAGGGCACGGCGGCCCTCGGCGTGTGTGGGCAGGGTCGGGCGGACACGCCATTCCTAACACCTCCTGCTTCAGGCAGAGGCATTCGTGGGCCCGTGGGAGATTTTGCCCGGAGAGGAAGGGCTGGAGGCCATAGCAGGTCTCTCGTCCGCCCCTACCAGCGCAGCGCAGGGAGGCTCGGGCTGCGCTGGCAGCGTCTCGTCGCGGCTCGACGGCGATGAGTTTGTCAGCAGCGTGTTACACGCGTGGTGGAGGAGCATCCCCGCCACCCGTGGGGCAGCCGAGGCCTGCGAGGAGCGGCTGCTTGGCCCCGGAGCACGGCGCTGCCTGCCCTGCCCGCCGCGTCCCCACTTTTCCAAGAGCTCGATTCACCCGCAGCCGGCAACAAGAATAAATTACAAAGCCGCACTTAATGTTAGTGACTCTTTAAATGGAATTTTTCATTCAAACTTTGTCATTAAAATAGAAAGGCCTTTTGGCTGTGACCATACAGGCATAATAAATTGTATATGTTTGCGATACTGAATGAATCTTGCCCATATGCTGCACTGCAAGGCTACATGAATGAAGCATTTACCAAATCAGGCCCACCACATTAAACAGAAAAACAATCTTTATTCATGGTAACTTATCAGTTTCAATTAATCAACCTCAACAATAGAAATTCTGATGTGTTCAAGCAACTTGAAAGCAATAGGTCATCTCCAGGGCAGCCATGTTGTGTCTTTGTGCCTATGGCTTCAAACAAAGCAACATCTCCAATAAATGTACATCCCCACACACAGATGTGTGACTATATCTGTATAAACATCCAGGAGCGCCGAAAGCTCGGGTGTGCACGTACGGCTGTACGCAGAAATGTTCAGCTTTTTGTCATACAAAAAGTAATTGTTTTCCAGTTTTGTTTTGGTTTTTTTTGGAGCTCCACAAGTTTAAACAAAAGAAAAGAAATTTCCATTGGATGACCATCCTTTCAGTTTCTCTGCTGCTATGTGAATAGCATTGTGCAAACCATTCCAATGGTATTGAAAAGGGGTAACCATTGGTTTGATTTGGTTACACGGTTTCGTAAAGAGCTCCCTCCCACTGCCTTAGGGTCTGTGAAAGGTCCGTGACCTGTTTAGAACTGCCAAGTGAAATGTCATGTCGCCCCTCCCAAATGGGAGTATCTGCATTCATTTGATCAGTATAAAAAATGATTGGGGATGGCGAGATCAGGGCTTTTGAATTGCAATTTATAGCAGTTTACAAAAATGCACATTGTTGGAAAAGAAAACATGGAAGTGTTTCTTTCTAAATTGCATTACCTGTGAAATGTCATTAGTCTTTTTAGGATATTGCATCCTATTTTTTATGATCTCAGAGAGAGACTTAAACGAAGAAGTTGAGTGTTTGTTTGAGATACGAAGGCAAAACTCACTACCTACAGCACCTGCTAACTTTTGCCATCAGCTGCTGGAGGAAATGTTTCCCCATTCCTCTCTAGGTTGTGTCCATAGTTCTGCTGTCATCGCTTGGCGATACCGAGTGTTTCATGAGATCTTGTTATTTTAGTACAATGACACGAGGCTGCTGCTTTCTGGGAGGGTGGTTTGTTCATGTCCAGGACTCAGCATCCTTCTGCCTCCTGCCGAGCGCTTTGACCACCGCCGCCTTGTCCGGAGACGGCTCCGCCGAACGTTTAATTTGTTTCTCTCGCGATTGCCCTTCGCCGCCGTGCACTTGAATAAAACCAAAACAAAACAAAACCAACAACGAAACACGAGGGAACACTTACACTGATTTTACACTATCCTCTCTTGAATGCGTCGTCTCTCATACGCCATATACCCCGGGGAGCTGCGTCCTTCATCCGCCCAGCCCGGTTTTTGGGGATGCAGGGGGCCCAGGTCCGGGCAAGCACCGTGGCCCAAGGCTGGACGCCGGGCTTCCCCTTCCGCGCTCCTTGACAGCCATAGGTCCGGCATTCTCAGCACTGGGAGTGACAGCACTGCCGGTAGCTGATGGCACAGACGGGACAAGAAGTGCGTTAGTGGCCCTCCACTTCCAGCCGCGATGCGGCTGCTCTTAGAATGGTGTGGGACAGAGAAAGGCGCTGGAGAGGGAATAGCGGGAGTACAAGGGGGTGTGAGGGGCAAAACAGAAGGATGTAGCTGCCCTGGATCTTCTCGAAATGACGGGAACCTCTGACGGCTCGAGCCAGGTTCCGAGGGCGGCAGGCGGGCAAGGATGCTGGCGGCGGGGCCGGCAGACAGGGCGGACAGCCGGGGGCTGCTCCTCCTCCTGCAGGTGCCGAGTGGAAAAGCGAAGCTCCCCCTCATCACCTCTCTCCCTCATCTAGCAGGTGCCGGGCTGCCAGCAGCGTAAGAGGTGGCGGCTTCCTCTGAGCCCTCTGGGCCAGCTCACTGCGGCCTCGGCCAGCGGCCGGGTCTCCTGGAGACTCGCCTCCCACTCCTGAACCCTCTGTTCAGGAGCTAAACCTTGCTTACTTAAAGATGAAACCTCAGTAAAGTATGCCCTTGCTTCACTGAGAGCCTCTGGAGCGGCACCGCCGAGATGCCATGTTGCAGTGGAGAGCCCGGGCAGGTCCTCGCAGGCACGGAGTTCTGCGAGAGCATAGTGTGCCCCTGTGTCTTCTTGGCCTGATCCGGATCCCGGGATGAGGGGAGCCGAGGTGTCGTCGCCGACACCGGACAAAAGTTTGACGTCAAGTTCGACAAGCAAGAAAATGGTCGTAGCACCAAGCCTGCCTAAGGACAAGAAGCGTTTGGACAATGTTCTCAAGGCATATGGTGTCATTTTTGGAGTTTCCCTGTCCAGAGACAGGAGTTGGACTTCCATGATCCTTCCAACTCAGGATGTTCTGTGATTCTATAACCACGTTCACTGGGTGTGGCAGAGATGCTCTTTGTAGCTGTCGCCCACGGCTGAAAAGTTAAAATGGGGCAGATAAATTATTAGGAGTAAAAGCCTTGAACGGCTTAATTGGGAAAAGCAGTCCTGGTTCCAACCAATGTCTGTACAATTGCACACTGCAGTCCACCATTATTCGAGCTTCATCTACTATGCACTATATACCACCGTCTCCAAAGGATTGTTGCCCTAGAAACTTGTTTTAAATCTCCAGCTATATATCAACACCTTGTTTTAGCAGTCCTTGGCTGAATTACAGTTACACAGTTTGGCGCTTCTTTCAAATTTCCTCCCATCAGTTTGGCCAAAGAAAGGAATTTTTCTCCTTTAGAAATGAATTGGCTTAATTAGTAAGTAGATTAATGGCAATTGCTGGTGAGTTGGTTTCCAGCAGAGTTTCACCAGAGAGGGTTAATCGGAGTCAGGTCTGGAATCTTTCCCAGAACTGGCTGCCAGCCATTTCCGTCAACCAATCAACCCTATAAACAAACGCGCCATCCGCTGAAATAGAGTTTATTTCTTACTGTCATCCCACTGGAGTCACTTCCCCAAACAGTCGCCACCTCGCCGTGGGTTTGAAATGGATCGCCCTGAACTCGTGGCTACTAATTTCCAGCTATTTCCCCAAATACTTTGAAGCGTTTCCCTGGCGAGAAAAGATTTGTTGGGCGCATCGGCATTCAATAAACATGTAACCTGCTTTCAGCAGCCTCCGGCTGAGATTTTTTTCCATTCTAAGAAGCTTATAATTCAAGGCAAAACCAATTAATGTAAGAGAGCAATCCAAAACGCTTTTCCAAAGTCACTGCCTCAAACATGGGGCAAGCAAGAAAAACATCAGCATAAACTTTGACATCTTTTTCAGCCTTTCCACTTATTTTTTTCTATACCAGTACAACGCATTCATACTTCGACTTGCAGCTGCATTAGTCTTGAAAAAAAAAAAAAAAAAAAATCCCTGCTGAGAAATGCATATAATAGGAAAAACAGATCGGCTGGACAGCAGCGTAATTAATGCCAGAAAGGGCTGAGGCCGGTTTCATAGTTTGTCTTTTGAGGATATCAAGACGAGACCTGGTGAAAAATGACGCATGCTTTAACATTTCAGAGAGCTGGCAACTAGCAGAGCTTCCCCCCCCCCCTCCACCCCTCCTTTTTTTAACTTTATGCCTCTGAACAAAGGGGTCGGCAGAACTAGCTAGGTTGTAATGAGTTCTGTGTCCCTAGCACATTAAGTGCATCATGGAAACATATTGTATCGAAATAGTTTGGAGGAGAATACTGGGGATGAAAGAGAAAGGGTGCTTTGATCAGCTCCCTGGGGTCCTGAGTGCGCGCAGACCGACTTGCAAGGACTTATTCAGCTCCAGCGAGACACACTTACAACGCCATTCAAAGAAATTTGCATATCTGTAATTTATCACATTTGTCCCCAACATTTTTGCAAGGTAAATAAAAGTTGGCTGAATAAAAAATATCAATCATCACAGAGCAAGGGAGAGCGGTAGCGGGAGCAGGGTTAAGTGTTTGTTTAACCGGACTCCGTTTGGAAAACTTTTGCTGAACGCGGGGTAAACCCACCTCAAGAGCGTTTTGCAGTTTATTTCAATACGACAACCGCACTTGTTTCCGTGGCCGGGGCGCAGAGCTCTGCACGACCCGGCTCAGCTCGACCATTCCGTGTCCCCCATCCAGCCCCCCGAGCAGCACAGCGCAGCGCCCCGGTCCCTCGGATTGCGCCCCGGCCACAAAGGCTCCCGCAGAAAGGGCTGTCAAAGCCCAAGGGGAGAAGGGGAAACGGGGGATGTAGAAACATAACGTTAGAGAGGGCCCCCGCGAGGGCTGCGTTCATCTTCAACTGGCGGCGACCACACCGCCACCGGCATCTTCAACTTGACCTTGGCGAGAGCTCCGCGCCTTCGCCTCATCTGTCACCCGCGCCCGGTGACAGTGATGCATTTCGCGCATTGTCAGGGCAGGGCACGGGAAAGCCGTCGGGGACGAGACGGGACGGGCTGGGGGCGAAGCGGGTGCGGTGTGTCCGGGTGGTGGCGAGGAACAAAAGTTATAGCGAGACGCCTGTGCGGCTAATTCCGTGAAAGACGCGTCCCGGTCCCCCCCGCGGGAAGGTCAGTGTCGCGGGCTGCGCTCCGCCGAGGGGGGGCCGCAGTGCTCCGCACATCCCCGGCCCCGCCGACCGCTCTCCCTACGCTGGCCGACACGATCGGTCCAGACATGTCCCAAAGGCTCCGTGATTTCCCCCTTTCCCCAAAACTCTGCCATCCCGAGCCCACCGGCGGCGGTCAGGCACCCGAGAGGCTATCGGAGTCTCTCTGAGACCGCAGAGGCGCTCCCCACTCGCCCCACCGCTTCTCAGGCCACTTTTCACTTCAGAGGGGAGGGACAGTTCCCCGTGGTCTCCTCCGAGCCGGGGTCGATGCCGTCGGAGGTGCCCGGCCCACCCTGGGGGCGTCCCCGGCAGCCAGCCGCTTAGGAGCCGTCCGTTCGGGCCCGAGCCCTGGGTCTCGCCCGGGACATCATTCTCCACGGGACCGGAGCGCGGGAGGCTGGACAGATGAGCAGCCGCCCTGAACCAACCCCAGTCCCCCGTGAACTTGGAGGGCCAGGGCAGCCGCCCGGACTCTCGGCAGACACATTTCCCAGGCTGGGAAGCCACCTTCGTTCGTCCTGCGGGAGCGGAGCTCCGCCGCCGAGGAATCCCCTCCGCCCGGCCCCCTCACTGAGGTCCGCGGTGGCAGAGGGCTCAGGCCCCATCGGGGCGCGGGACGGTGGCGGTGCCATACTCCCGCCCGTGCGAACCTGCCGTGCTGCCCGTCCTCGGGGAGCGGACACACTCCGCCCGGCGGTGCCGGAGGCTCGGGCCGCGCCGTTCCGACTAGAAATCCCGGGGCGGCGAAGATCGGGGAGACCGGGGCAGTCCGCCCGGACGGGGCAGAGCAGGGCCGGGCAGAGCCACCCGAACCTCTCGGCAACCCAGTGCTGCCCCGCGGGACGCCCAGAGCAGGGCTACCGCGGCGGGGCCGGGCTTCCTCTGCCTTCTCCAAGCCACTCGGCGTTACAGGTTGCGCGAAGCAGGTGCACGGGCAAAGCGGAGGTCCGCGCCGGGCCGGGGCAGTAGGCGGAGGCTGAGGGCGCGGGGACCGAGGCAGGCAGGGGGCGGGCGCTCCCGCGGGGCCCCCCGGGGGCCGGGGG
>VYZS01101871.1:0-49517 GCA_013400695.1 Neodrepanis coruscans | reverse complement strand
AGTCTTGACCCAATCTGTCTTTTTCTTGATGATATTTTTATTTAGCATCCTGTTTCCAAGTCATTTGACATTTTCCCTAAGTACTCTTCATATGTAGGACTTGCAACTTTTTTCTCTTGTAACCTCACTTCAGATGGATGGAAAATAAAGGAGATGAATCTTTTGCTTAAAAAGATATTGCATTCAAAGGACAAAAACATAACTTTTTTGTTTAGCAAATCCAAATGAAAAATTCAGTTTCAGTTTATACCCCTAAACCATAGTGGAACTGATGTAGTATTACATATTACTTTCTGAGAAACTTGGACAGGAGGGTAATGAGCAACTCTCTTGCTGTTCTGCTGTTATTGACCATATTTCTTCTTTATAACCAATTTCAAGCAACTGCAGGGAGATATCACATATAAAGAGGCTGGCTTTAACTCAATGGTAAGGTAAGGAAGACTTAATACTCTATCACATATACTTACTGTGTAGATTCAGCACTCACAATATAGCTTGCAGTCACAAAACTCCAGTAATTTCCACCTACCAGTTTTCTTGCCTTTGCATGGCTGTTTTATTGTCTGGCTGTCAACATTCCTGCATCATTTACTTAACATGTTAAAAGCCAGTTAGTAAGGAACTAATATCAAGGATTTAAGGGAGGTATTTTAATTATTTTGAAGTGTCATACTTTTAAAACTATTCTTTAGAAAATAAGTGAGTAAATTCAGAAACAGGGTTAATGTATCTCAATCAAAAAGCAAACTGCTGTGGAAAGACACCTTTACTTTCTTGAGCTTCTTTCTTGACCTGGATCAAATTTCTATCTTAGCCATGCTAAATTTCTCAGCAGTCAACGCTATGAATTACTATTGGTTGCTTGAATGATTAACCACAGTGATGGTATGTCTGAGACCTTCCAAACACAGCAGGGTTATTGCAGCAGTAGACAATACTATAATATTGCAGTATTACAGGCTTTGCAGTTTTTATCCCTTCTCTCAGCTTGTACAATGAGTTTATGAGACTTTTTGGAAACTTTCATCAGGAAGCACGGGATGGAGTAACACCAGTAGTAACTCAAAGCTTTGCAGCTCTGCAGCCTGAAGAGTACAGACATACTATTTCTAGAAGTGTCAAGAAGATAAAAATTCTTTGAGATGATGTTTTTCATTGGGTCCCTGCTTACTGAAGAAATCACACAGTTGTTATGCAGGCACTCCAGTGCCATGCAGTGATGTCTGAGCGAACTTAGGAATCAAGAGATGCCTTTTCATATCTATATATTCTGCTTTGAATTTCCTCTTTGATGGCTATGGTTTTGGTGCTATCATCACCTGAAGAAGCCTTGGGGCACTCAGCTACAACCAGTTACTGTTTTACAAAAATAAATACCCTAGTGTCATATAGGACAGAAGTTTCATGTATTACAGTGTGCTCTATCTACTGCTATTGTCCCTATTTATCTCATGATGACCTTGCAAGAGTAATATATATTCCAGAGTCTTCAAGTCTTAGTTATTTTAATTCCATGATCCAGAAGTTTTCAGTGGGGTTTCTCTCCTGTTTGCAGCTTTTGCAGACTGTAGTGGTATAGCTGACCACTGGTTTAAGTAGCTGTGATCACAGCACCTGCACCCTTCTCAGCTGTGATCACAGCACCTGCACCCTTCTCAGTTGCTGCCTATATAGCAGCACATTGATTTTTAGCTGACTCTGTTGGTCTTTTAGTACTCCTAATAATAAAACACCTGAGCAAACAGAAAACCTACTGATCAGTATTTTACACAGAGACACTTTTCTCAGGAATTGACCCAAAATAATCTACTGTAACTTGGCAGACAATCATATGTTTGGTGTGGGGTGTGTTAGGCAAGAAGCAGTAATGTCCCTCCACCATAGCTGCTAGCCAGTAGCAGTAGAGAAGACAAACAGGACAAAGACTGTGCCTTACATAGACACAGAGCACCTCCTGGCCTCATTCACTGCGCAGTCCAGCAGGTGCTGAGTGATCCTGCCTAAGAGCCCTACCAAAAACTGATGCACAGCACCCTATCACTTCAGGAGCAGCACCTCCCAATTTCTGCTGAGTCTCTCCTGGAGATTTAAAACCTGAGCCCCAGAAAGAAAAATACAGACAACTTCAAACACTCTCAGGCCCTGCCTCAGGGTGAGTGCTCATTCTAGCTTCACATCTGTTCCAGTCCTGCTTGCTCTGTCTATAAAGTGACTCAGTCAAACTAATTCAGTGTCTTGAAATATAGAGTATTTAGAGACCTTTGCTCATTTGACTCCATCTAAAAATATCAAGTATCTGTAATGGCAGGCTTTGGTCTTCATATAATTCAGAAAACAGCACTCGGAGCAGAAGAAAGAGCTGGTGCACAAGCAGGTCCCACTCACGTATAGATTTAAGCAACACCAAGGTGCCTCTGAGTTAAATAAAAGGCATTTCCAGGCCCACAAACATTTTCTCTGTATTTCCTAATGCCTATCTGAAATCTTGCAATTTTGGAAGCTAGACATTTCAGGCTGCAGATGTTTAGACACAATTAAGAACAGCTCAAGAGGATACATGGAGAACACTGATCCACATAGGCTATTGCCACCTTCATGACTTTCCACAGCAAGAGCTGCCACTAGGGAAACCCTGAATGACAAGCTGGCCATCAACCAGAAACAGTTTTTGCCTGGAGGTGAGAGTATAACTAGGCCAACAGAGACATTTTCTTTTACAAAGCAGATAGAGAAAAGCTGTACTAAAGAGTGATCTCTAAAACCAGACAATCCTAAAAGCTCTCTAGTGATAGGATGGTGGGAATAGGACTCCAACTGTAAATCCTTCTCCAGCAGTTATAGGGCTAATGATTCTGCCTTACCACATATGCCTATAGCCAGCCATGTACAATTTGGCTCTAAGCTATACTGCTCTGAATTTATCTTTAAAAAAAAAAAAAAATAAATAAATAGCAAAAATACAATCAGCCTGAACAAGCAGTGAACTATTACAATGGAATGAATATCAACTATGAAGAAATACTTCTAATGGAGAGATTAACTTTCTATAACAAACTCTGGTTTTAACCTTCATACTTCAACAAAGTAAAATGCAGTCACATGAAATTTCACAGTCATGGTCTCACGCCAAGGAAAGCTTTTTTGGAAAGTTTGAGGTAGATCGGCCAAGGCATCTTGGAGATATGAGAGTTCCTGAAAAGTGAGGTGTTCTCCATTTCTTGGACTGTTCCCCAATTTTTTTGGCTCACTGTAACTTCAAAATGGTTGGCTTAGACATTCCAAATTTGCTTGGCTATTACTAGCGCCTTTGACTAGTTACAGACTATTTTATTACTAAATGTGGGTTTGTGAAAATTCTGAGCACTACAGTTGTTAATACCACATGTTGGCTTGTGCATACCTCAGGCAAGCCAGCCTGGCTCACTGCAGCCTTCTCAATCACCTCATCAGCTGTGCTCAGGAGGCAGCACCAAAGCCCAGGACCCTTCCCTCAGGTCCAACAGGGTGTAACAACTTGGCTGGACTTTATAGAATCCATAAGGAGACATTTTGTCAGGCTGAAGAGAAATGGTCCTGGGGTGTTTCCAAGCCATGCCAGTACCGAAGTGCCTCTCTTGGAAAGCTATGCACACATAAGGCAGAGATGGTTTCTTGCTCAGACTTACTGTTGTCCTCTTCCTACTCCTTCAATCCATACTTAACCTTACTCTCTGATGTACCTCAAAAATTTTCCCAGTGAACATCCACGTAACTCCCAAGCACACTTTCTTCTATGGATTACTGATCCAATCTATTTTCCATTCCAGTGTAATGGCAAAATCCATACTGGGGGCTGGTTGTTTCTACTGCAGCCGATTCCCTCTCTCTGCTCAACTCTCTCTAAGGCCTTCTTCTAGACTAGGAGCCTCATACATAACACAGGGCAGGGAACACCCAGGGAGAAGATTTCACCCCTCAAAAAGCAATTTTTCCCTGAGCAAACATTTAGTTTGTTTGATGAACCCTGGAAAGTCTGTGGGTAAAGAACTCACTTCTAACAGTGACTGATCTGTTCACAATCTTGATTTTCATAACAGGTACTATAGCAACCTCATGTATCACTTGATACAGCCTTCAGCATGGTCAACTATCTTAAACAATTCTCCTTAATCTTTGATATTTCCTTGACAATAACTATCACCTGTCAAGTTGCCAGGAAACAAGCAATGCACAGCTGACCAGTGCTGGAAAATATTAGGATATTAAAATGGTTCTCGGTGAAGTATGTTCCTACGTGTAAAGTTCCTCAGTTACAAAGAAACCTATTCTTTTTGAGATGCACACATGCATGACTCCCATTCACAGGAGCTACACAAGTGAATCCAAGTAAAATAGACTTGAAAGTATCTACATTTACCAAACACTGATCCCACACAGAACGAGCCTTTTAAGAATGACATATCCTTTGACCTACCGCATCTTACTTCTGGTCTTCAGAAACAAAAGACTTTGCAATGACCATGTCATCTAAATTGAAAACCAAAATTGGTGCTAAAAGCACCAAAGTCCATAAAATAGAAATTATTTACTTAGTAGACACTAAGAACCGAAGGGTTTTTTTCATATTTCCTATCCAATTGGAGATTTATCAGAGCTCTTTTACTTGTATTGACTTCAAATACATGTTCTGTCACCTTTAAAAAGCACATAATCTACCTCAGAGATTTGCTCTTCTCAGGAGAGACCATACAAAGTTCAACCAAGTTTTACAAAATACATTGCCCTGTGCAAGGTCAGCAGAAACCTGTGGAGCACCAAGGAAGAGCTATAGGAGGAAGAGGAGATCTCACAGTCTCCCATGGAGCTCCTGCCTCCACTGACCTTTTGGAAGGGTACTATCCAGCTCCAGCCTGCCTGCTGCCTTGTGAGCTAATGAAAAGAACATGAGGAGAATCTGTAGGTACTTTCCTCCCTCTCTAAATCCACAGAGGATTTAGACTAAAGTCACAGTCTGACCCTAATTTAACACTCAAGCTGTAAACTTACTTAACACTTGTAGAAGAATTTATTTTTTTCAAACATACTGATGGCAGCATATGGCCCATCGACAGGTTTATTATTATAAGACACTTTTTCCACAAGGTTATAGTCTTTTTTATAAACATATGTTTCAGCACATAATAAAACCCCTAAGAACTGTTCCTGAAATGTGCAGTACAGGAACTACTTTTCAAGGTTTGTCAAGACAGTGACAGAAACAATCTTTAAAGGGACTTCCACTTTTCTAAAGGTCTTATGCTAAATGTCTTTTAAATCTAAGGATACTGAGAGTTATGTATGTTAAACAAAAGTAAGGGGAAAAAAGTGAGTTCTCTTTGTAAATGCCACATTCTTTTCTATTTTGTCAAAGCAATCATTTTTATACTTCTCCTTCCACTAAGTAGACCTTCTAACTATGCTTTAAATCAGAACATGTGGTTTATGGGTAAATGATAAGCTTCTGAAAATAAGGCGGCATATTATAAAGAAAATGTCAACGCCACACTGCTACAATCGCGTGAACTCATCAGTGCAAATCCACCCTTGATATTCTGTGCCCTTCAGCTGTGCTAATAAAGGTCTGTGTGTGGAGGTCAAGTGGTCTGATCACAAGCTTCTGTCCGTCTGCAAGACGGCATCCAAGTTTTATGCCTAAAAACATATCACTGCTTGATTTTCCAATAGATTACATTTGTGTTCTTAAGAAATAAGGCTTCTCATCTATGCAGGTGTAGTGCAATTTCTGTGCTAAAACCACAATCTTTAGGAAAAAAAAAGTTATATAGCGAACATTGCTGTATTCAAAAAATTCTTATACTCCTCTTTTTCTTAATGCCTTCTTCTTAGCATCTCAAAATATATTTATCCCAAGCAGACTTGGTTTTAAAAGCAACTTCTTCAACACATCAAAATATCACCCAACTCAGGTATTTTTACTAGGAGCTTTATTTCCTACCACCCAAATTCACAGTCCCCTGTTGAAGGGAGCTTGCAGCTGGAATGCAAACTAGGAGTCACGGGGGTTTAGACTCTAAGCCCACTTAATGGCAATACAAGATATTTTACTGATTTTATGGGACTAGATATTAGGTCTGTGGTTCACTGAAGACACAAGAGGCCTTACAGACTTTACAATAAAATATACTAAATACTATTTAATCACTAGAAAATAATTTTGCAACCACTTTGAACATTTTGTTGGTATTTAGGGTTTTTGGGGGAGAAAGAGGGCTTCTTTTTGGTGGATGTTTTTTCCCCTCCCCCAATGACACTCCCCACAAAACATGAATGTTTTAAGACACTGGAAAAAATAATCATACACCAGCAGATCTGAAGCTTAAAGAATAAAACTTCTGTCATAGTCATACTGTTATAATTAGCATGCATGAGCTTGCATTCAAAGAAAACTCATTTGTTAAAATTAATCAATGATTTCTCAGCAAATCTGTCAGTTAACTACTACCACGTCTGGTAGATACCGGGAGATACAGGGTGCCCTCTATAATGTTTCCACAGGATGAAATCCTAAACCCATTGAAGCCTTTGAATATTTTGCAAGTAACTTAGTCACATGGAGCCAGGAGCTCATGGATGCTGCTGTAGGCTCTACTTTTTTCTGCTTTTACAGATTAAGCCTTTCTAGGAGAGACAGGCCAACAGCTTCAACAATAAAGCACTCTCTTTCTCCACCAGCAGACAGAGCATGATTAGCAACCACAGGTCCTTGCATTGTGTTTGGAAACACTTTGCTGGCAGGATCGGTTTGAGGCTAAGATGAAGCATGACGCACGAGTCTTCTGACAAGGGGGCTGGCTCCACTCATCTATTTGCGGTTGCTGCTCCTATGATGTGGAAACCTGTCTATTAGAAACCACATTTCACAGGTGAGTAAACAGCCATCAGATGGTAACAGCTTTCATTTGCTACTGACCTCCTCTCCCTGCCGCAGCATAATGGTGAATGGCCTGATACCCAGGTGTCAGTCCAGAGCCAAACACTTCCCGCTTTGCAAAGTGAATTATAAAATACCTACAACATTTTTCAGATTGTGTTGAAACAGCACTTTTAACTAGCATTTTGTCATCTAGGCATCAGTCTTATAAAAGAATGTCAAATTCAATTATACGAAGTTTGAGGTCGTTTTGGACTATGATTGTAGAGCACATCGTTACATTTTAATATACAGAAGGTTTTACTCAGGTCCCAGTCCCTCAAACAGAACATCATGGGCAGAAGAGATCTGGTATTTCACAGAGCCAGGATCAGAGCTTTTGCTGAGAAACTGATATGACAGTGACTAGACTAAAACTAGTCCTTCCAGTGATGGACTGAAAGGCCACTACCAAAGGCTCCACTACCAAAATCAAATATAGAACTTAGCAAGGCTACTTTAAACTGAGGATCCTATAAAAAAAACCCTTATCAATTTAAAACCTTCCAGACATTTGGCTCCACCAATGACACTATGTATTCAGAAAGTTACAGAACAAATCTCTCCATCTCACTAAGTCCCCTGTATGTGATTGGCCACATATCTTCCAGCCAGACAGGTATGTATCACATGAGAAGAAGCAACTGTCCTTTTCACAGTTAATAGCTATTTGGTTTCTACAAAAATTTTGTGTTCAGTCCTCAGAGCACTCACAGTCATTTCACAACCCCACCTATAAAATGCCCTACTCTCAGACAGCATTCTTACAATTTAATACAATAAACAGTGGATTGTACAAAACCTGGGGTGAATCCTACTCCAATGACAATCGCAGAGCTATGCAATGAATAACATTTACTTTTCATTCACATTTAAATGTCTTAATGTAACCTTCCAGAAAGCACAGTGCAGTAACACACACACAACCAACTGCACAGTGACACCTCCAATGAAACATAACATAACAGCAATCCAGGCAACCACACCCCCAGCACAGTTCTGTTCCTCAGCTACACTGAGCCTCATGGAAGCTCAGTGCTGAAGTGACCAATGTTGAAAAGGGCTTTGAAGGTCTGTAGACCAACAACCAGCGTCTGTCAGAGCATCTGTCAGGAGCAAGTTCTCACGGTCAAAGACCCTCATCAAGAAAACTGGCAACAGCTCTCTTGACATTTAACCCTTAAAGAGTTTATCCTTCTGGAAAGACAATCCCTGAAAAATGCATAGAGCAAACAGAATGATTTTGCATACTCTGCCCTCAAGGCCAACTACTGAAGTACTGTTTCTATTCTGTGTAAAATTCTGAGACCAGATAAAAGTAAATCTGAATTTCTTTAAGAGATTGTTTTTTTCAGAAGTGTTACTGATCAAGAAAATTAGTTTTCTATGGTTGCACCTCAGAAAAGACAACTTAAGATAGAGTATGTTCATAAACCCAATAACAAATATGAAGTTTTTTACAGCATTCTCAGGTATAATATGGTTGTTGTACTCAGCTTTTCATATGATCTTGCACTCTAAATTTAATGTTGCCATGAGTTCTACTGGAGGAAGATGGCATTTATTTGAAAATAATATATGTGATTAAGCAAATGAAGAAGGGCTTGCTACACCTGAACACTTTATTGTAACTTCTTTGTGATGCAGATTTCATCCCATGCCACTCCTTTTACATTCTTAGCATCATTTTCAAGACATACAGTGTACCTGGGAGAAATACTCTTAACTTCAGTAACCATTTAAAAACTTTCAGGAAAAAAAATTAAAACTTTTCCATTTGTGTTATGGATTGGTTGATACCTAAATTCAAATATGAATTGCAGAATTTTAAGGAAGCTCAAAACACATTAATGTACGAATGGCATGGAGAAAAATTGCTCTGAATTACTACCAGCAAAATCAAAACTGCAACTGCTTTTAGTTATGCAAATTGGAAATGTAGTGGCAGGATTGCAACTAAGAGCCTAAGAAGTGCAAAGTTCAGGGAAAAGCAGCTGCTCCAAAAATAATCATGATCAGATAAAAGTCTGAAAGCCATTATTTAGGGTGAATATTGTACACAGGCCACTGCACTAATCTCCTATAATTAAACAAGGCAAAAGTTCATATGGTGCCTAATAAGCCATTTACTTCATTAACTATATTCAAGTGCGGCAGTCTAATGGTTGGTAATAACTAACAACAAGGGAAATAATTTAAAGAAAGAAATTTACAACATCAGATACTTTCTTTTTCATTCATCAGTACCAATGTTGACAGCCAGCCTTTCTAACACACTTCAAACACATGGAAGGGATACTGCTTAGTGTTAGGAAGAGCTATTTAAGGGTTGTAAAGCTTTATGCTGAGGAAGCCAAATATCTTACTCGACAAAAATTATTTCTACACTGTGAAAGTAGCAGCAAAGTCAGATTTTCCATTTCTTGAAGCAGGTCCCAAAGTTATAATGCCACAAGGGCAACCAATTTTTTTTGTAGCAACAACAGCATCCAGACAGACTTTCACAGATCAACAGATTCCTCACTGACCCTATTACCTGAAATTTGCCTTCATACTGATCACACAGCCTTTGTTCACATCTGTGATTTTAATAGTATTTGCAGCAATTTCTTAACAAGTTAATTAATATTAGAGAGGTATTTATTATATTTTGGCTTATTTTAATGCCATTAGTACCTAAATACATGGAAGATAAGCCTATGCCACATGCCCAAGTACTTCTCTGCAGACTGCTAGCC
The DNA here is from genome assembly GCA_013400695.1 of Neodrepanis coruscans. Taxonomy (NCBI): domain Eukaryota; kingdom Metazoa; phylum Chordata; class Aves; order Passeriformes; family Philepittidae; genus Neodrepanis; species Neodrepanis coruscans. The sequence continues at coordinate 39,827 of VYZS01101871.1, read as the reverse complement.
AGTTCCTTAGCAAATACAGAGACATTTCCAAAACACAATCTGAAAGTTACTGCAGAGAGATCTGCGTATTTTTTTAAATGGGCCAGTAGAATTCCAACAACTTATGCAAAATCCAGCATGCTCCAATAGTATATGTAGTTAACTAGTACACAGCATCAATTTACAATGAAATTGTTAGGATTCTGTTCTACGACATTAGGCTAATCTGCAATAGAAAAAAATCAAATTCTGAAGTATTACAATTATTTTCTATTTTGTTTTCTTAATTTTAAGTCAGGAAACAGTCTCTCTGGATTTTATTTATCCACAACTCTATATTTAACCAGAGAGCATAGAAGAATCATTTTGCAGACTTCAAAGGACATGACATAAGATGAACAGACAACTTTATCCACAATGTTTTTCCACTGGGACATTTACATATGAAACCCTAACATCCCTTTAAACTGCTTTTATAAAGTTTTTGTAACACTCTCCCTACTGTTTGGCCTTTCTTTTCATTTGCTAAGTAGAAAACACATCATAAAACATGGATGTAAAGGTCTGTAACCTTGTAACAGCCCTCTAACATTTTGTATACATTCTCCAACTCAGAGTATGCAGCATGGACAATGCTGGGAAATCCTGTCCTCTGCCCAGATAAAGTGTAGAACAGAAAAGAGTTCTCTGACTACCACACCGGGAGTTGTAGAGGTCCTAAGCTCCATCAAAGAAGACTTTTCCCTACAAATAGTTTGAAGTCTTCACTTATAAGATGTCAAATCTAGCACTTCCACAGCAAAAGGCAAGAGGTGCCCTGCCTCCTACAGCAGAGGTGTCTGTGAAGATACCTCTTTGTCATCAGCTGCAGAAATCAGTGCTGAATGTCCCTATGTTTGAATACACAGATAGGACATCGCCTCCAGACCCTTTATCACAGCTTCTCATTCAGCAGCTATAGCACATCTTTTTCCAATAGCGCAGATTTTGGTCTTAGCAAGACACACACAAAACCAGTAGGCAGCCATGGCAGGATTTTAATCATTATGTTAATCAGAAATGCACACGAAGGAAAAAATACTTCTAAGCTATACTTCAAATTTATAAATATAATAACCCCCCACCTTAAAAACCAAAGCAGTGCAAGATCTTCATCTTTAAACGGAAAAAATGCAGTAATTCTTTCCCCATATCCAATAGCCCCACACTATCAAAACCAGCTGAATTACTTTTGCATGAGTTTTCAAAAAAAAAACAAAACAAAACCCACGCAAAACCCCTCCATATATGTATATGTCTTAAAATTACCTGGATTCAAACACCACGCCTGGAAAGTTTCATTGCAAAAGAGTTAAAGTTCAGAAGTTTGCAAGACTGAAAAAGGAAAATTAAAATGAAAAATGTTAAAAAACCTTAACCTTGAGGTTTGTGGCTGACTCCTGTCTATCTCAACATTTCTCTCCACGTGAAGAAATGAGATGACTAAACGTTACTCCAAGATATCAACTAAATGAGTAACCTAAGCAATTTTTTTCTAATACCAAATGAAATACACTGCCATGACAAAATTAGCTACAAATGGTAGTTGAGTACAAGAGATAACATTCCCGATAAAATACAGGAAGAGACCACAGAAGCAATTTACACCGCTTACAAAAAGTAAATTCGCCGAAGATTTTTTTTTCTTTCGAGAATATCGAATTTTATATGCTAACACAGCTCCCTGGTTGATAAGGGCAATCTGCAAGAGCAAATACAGAACTAACAGAACAGCCTTGAAAAGCAACCACAAAAAAGGATCTCATTTAAATTCCTGGAAAGCACTGCTTCTCTAAACGTATCTATTCAAGCTCTCTTGAGAGGCGAACCCACCTAAAACACACCCTGCACACTCCCCCCCTGAAAACTGTTAAGGCAGGCAGCACTAAGCTATGCCACCGAGAACCCATGTGGCTTTACCTACAGAATTTTATCTTCCAGCAAACGCTGCACAGTACAAATCCTNGGATGGGGGTGCCTCCGCCCCCGTTACCTCGCGGGCGGAGCCGCTGCGCTGGCTGACGGGCGGAGGGGGCTGGGGCTGAGGTGGGGCGGACATGCCGGGGCTGCCCCGGAGCTGTGCCGCGCTCTCCCGGCTCATTGTTCGGGAAGGGCAGCGGCGGGCGGGGCGGCCCCAGCGNAGTTGAGTACAAGAGATAACATTCCCGATAAAATACAGGAAGAGACCACAGAAGCAATTCACACCGCTTACAAAAAGTAAATTCGCCGAAGATTTTTTTTTCTTTCGAGAATATCGAATTTTATATGCTAACACAGCTCCCTGGTTGATAAGGGCAATCTGCAAGAGCAAATACAGAACTAACAGAACAGCCTTGAAAAGCAACCACAAAAAAGGATCTCATTTAAATTCCTGGAAAGCACTGCTTCTCTAAACGTATCTATTCAAGCTCTCTTGAGAGGCGAACCCACATAAAACACACCCTGCACACTCCCCCCCTGAAAACTGTTAAGGCAGGCAGCACTAAGCTATGCCACCGAGAACCCATGTGGCTTTACCTACAGAATTTTATCTTCCAGCAAACGCTGCACAGTACAAATCCTCCCCTTCACCACCACCACCACCACCTACCCACCCCCTCTCCGCCAAAAAAAGAGGAGTGCTCTCTACGCGGGGCTGCCCCTACGTACCGCCGGGCGCTCAGGGCTCTCTGGGGGCCCTACCCCGAGAGGTGCAGCAGCCGGGGCGGCGCGGGCGCTCCGCCTCGCCGCGTTCCACGCGGTGCCTCTCCCCCCGCATGGTGGTGGCCGCCGCACGCACAAAGCGCAGGGCGCGGGCAGCCGCCGGATCGCAGCGGCACTAGCGCCGGGAGGTGACACGGGTGGTNGGGAGGAGCGGGCGCTACGGCGGGAGGGGGGTCACCCAGGCGACGGGGGTAGCGCCGCACCTTCCTCTGCACGGGCAGGGATTTGGGACCAGCGCTGCATCTTCCCTCCGTGGGAGGAGTGCGCGGGGCTGGCGGCAGCGGGGGATCTTACCCCGCGCCGGCCGGTTAAGGCGGGGATGCGCGGGGATGGGGCACTGGCGCTGCGCCTTGCGCCGCTGTGTTGTAGCGGGGCCGGAGGGCCGCGCTGCACCTTCAGGGGTCTGTGCTGGAAAAGTTCAAAGCGGCAGGGAAGGGTGCGCGGGCCGGGGCCGGCAGTGTTCTCGCCTTGTCTCTGTGTCCCCGGCCTGCCGAGCACGGAGAGAGCCGCGGGGCTCTGGCACCGAGACCCCGGCGCGACCGGCCGGGAACGAGGGGTTTCTTGGTGGCCGGTCTGGAAACTTGAAGGCATGGTCCTTTACTCAGCCCTCCGCGCTGAGCCAGGGCGGTGAGACTCCCGCGCCCAGGCAGTGTGGAAGCGCCGCATGTGGCTTTGGCTCTTTAAGATTACGTTCCGTTAATTAAAGAAATATTTTAAGCTTAAAGGTCTCCTGAGAGGAAACATATTAACTTGCTCATAAAGCGGATAGAAAAACAATGTGGTACAGGGCTGTTGGGTCAGCGATCACAAAGGATAGGAGAGATGTGCTGCCGAAGCTACGGTAAATGCTCTCTGCCGCCGCCGGACCGACACGGCACTCAGTGGTCGCTCTGGTTGAGCTTCCAGTGTCTGTCCAGCGGCACAGGAAAAGAGAAGTGTTTTCGGTGCAGTTGTTTTTAGCCTTTTTCAGCTTGCTGAACGGCTATAAAAAAATTTAAAACATATTTTACTCCTTGTTCAAATTTAATAGTTTACTTTGCGAATAGTCTAAGTCTTCGCTCGCAAATTATTAGGATAATGACAGATAACCTTTTTTTTTTTGTACAGAATCTATGCTCTAAGATAAGCATCTGTGTAAGTGCATCTGAGACTGTAACTTCTTTGTGCCCATATTTGTAAGTTGTAAAATGATCGGAACAGCATGCCTCCGAAGGGCACACCTTCAAATCTGTGAAGTAAGTATCGAAATAAAAGCCATTAGAGCTAAAGCGGGAAAAGGCGCAATTTGCTAAATTAAGAGGTAACATCACAAGGATGTGAAAGACCAAACACAATCAAGAATAGGTTAACAGTTTAAAAACTATGTTGTGATAGCACTTCATGCCAAAAAGCAAAAAATGATTGTAAATCCCAGAGAAGTTCATCCGTTTACTACCGATTAATTGAGGAGTTTCATGAATTGCATAGCAATTAATGAATAAAAATAACATAATTTCCTCTCAGTCTAGGACATTGTGGAAACAAATTTCAAAACTGGAGCTAATTTCAAAAATAAAAAAAAAATCATCGTTTATCAGTATAATGGGATGCGATGCAAATGGGTTGTCTTACATAGACAAAAACAACAAAAATTCTATTAAGAGTCACTGTCATGTAGATATATCCACAGATTGGTTTTACGGGAACACCGCTGCTTGAGGGATAGTCCTGTATAGCATTCATTCAACAATTTAAATGTATAAACTTACTTATTTATGTACTTAACAATTAAGGGATGGGTAGTTTCCCAGTATTTTTTCCCCAGACTTGCTGTCTATAAAATATTATATTGTATTGTATACTGGTTCATATAATAAACTAGAAGTACGTGTTTTAAGAATCAAAGTGAAAGGTGGATACTGCTTATTCTATTTTTTAAAATTATTTAATTAAATTTAAAGTAGGAGTCTAAATCTGTACAACTCTACAGACATATCTATCTGTTACTATTTTAAGATGTGCTCTTTTTTAGTAGGCTGATATTAATAGAACTTCAATTTGGAATACCATGTAAATCAATAGGATAAATTAAGTGAATATTACAGGGAAGATGGAACACTAACATATTCTACATGGGTATCTGAGGTAGTTAAAACACAGGAGAGCTTCTGGCCTGAAGACTTCCCTTTTTTTTCAGCAAAGCACTTTCAGAATGGACAGTTGTATTTTTGAGAAATAACATTGGTTGAGCACAATTTTTATTGACTGCAGTGGGAGTCTCCCCAACACATCTAAATGTAAAATTTATCTGCAGAAGGCAGGAGGAGTTAGTCTGCAATCCAATAAGGTTTGCTTCAGCCTTCGACATTCTACTTTTCACTTAGACTCTGAAGTCCCAAATAGAAGAATTCTGCATCATGTTTATTTCTGACCATTGGCCTGATTCTGTCTTCCATTTCCGTGGAGTAATAAAGAACAGCTTCTACGGTAGCCAGAAAGTGAATTGGGATAAGGTCTAGGTGATGCACATTAGACCACCATGATGGAATAGCCTGGGGAAGGATTTGAGATCAGAGGACAAAGTAATTGCTGGCAAGTCCAGAGTGGTAAAGAATTTATTTTCACACATTCACAGCTTGAAGAATTTGTCTTTTATATAAATTGATAGCAACAGGGCAAAGTTACAAGCAATAGCTGTTGCTGTGTTATTGAGTTTGACGACTGATATAGATGCATCTATCACTTCGGTTTGTTACCACGTTAAAGCAGTGCATATAAATAAGGGGGATAAATAACCTAATTTACTATGAGTAAGAGTCACAGTATATTATAAATGGTGACACAGATGAAGCTTTTGCCTCTTCTGGAAAAAGTTTTATAACAGATTTTTGTAGTCATCATTTAAATTGGCAGATTCAATACACAAGGATCCTTAAAGCCCAGGCACAGGCTTATTCAACTTTTCCAAAATATATCCTTGGCTAATATGGAAACTGATGGAAAAGTGAATCTTTCCATTGGCTTTACCAAAGCTAAGTTTCATCCAAGTAATTTCAATTTTATTTCTGAACTATTTTGAACAAAAGAAGTGCTATCAAGGCTATATGAATGAGTAAGCACACTGTACATCTCCCACTTCTCATGGTTTCCTGGGATATTTTTCTGCTATTTTTCCTGCAGGGGACATATTAGGTCTTTCTGCAAACTCTCAAGCAGCTTGGAGAAGCATTCTCTGCTTTCCCCGCTTGGGGCAGGGAAGAAAGGAGCACGCTTCAGCCTGGTTCCTTCAGCACCTCATGAGGCAATCAGTCTCCTGGCTATTCAACAGTGCTGCCTCTGGGTAAGGCTCTTTTGGCTGGGCATTCCTGTCCTGCTGCACCCAGAGGTACTTGCACTTGCCATATACCATGATTCTTGTTAGTGCTGATCTGCCTTTTGTTTTAGTCATCAAGCAGATTTTTAATAAGCTGGAGATACTGTTGCTGGCTTTTGCACACCTCAGATGCATTTCAGTATTCCAGTTGTTCAGTTGCTGATGTGGATTTGGGATCAGAGCCTACAGACCTCAATTAACAGCTCTCCCTTAGGAGAGAAAGTGGCCTGGTTTCTTTTTCTCATACCAGCTCATAGCAGATGATTGGCAATTCCTCCTCTCCAAAGCAAGCTGTTTCTTTTCCCTTCACAAACATCCTGACATAATCCTCTGTGATTGAGTGGTGAGGTAGTTTAGTTTCAGATGCATATGTAGATTTGTCTGAGTTCACAGGGTTTGTTGCATCCTGGCTGATGGGTACTGGGGGTAGGGGGGCATATCTGTGTGTGTACACAGATTTTCCAAGGACTCTTTTTGCTTGCACAGAACTGACAAGATAAAAAAGAAGGGAAGAATGTTTGCCAGCGTGGCAGAGATAATCTCAGGAAGAATTCTGTACGTATCCTGTTGCATGTGTGTCAGAAGAGCCAGACCAGTTGCTGACTAGTGTTCATTGTGTCTTGGAAAGTTGCAGTGGGAAACACAATGAGTATGAATCCAGGGACTGCCACCAAATGTGACCTGTACCATCTCTGAAGCAACCCTGGGACTCAAAGATATAATGGACACAATTTCTTTCTAGTTTTCTCTGGTCTCGTGGGAAAACGCTAACTTACTGCTGTCCTGACCTGTATTAATAAGTAATTCTTATCCTTCAGTGCTGTCTAGAATGTGGAAGCTGATAAGCATTCATTGCTTATTCTTTACTTTCCTCTCTCTAATATTTGCCTTAGGAAGGAAGCATAGACTTCCATGTCTATAGCATGAACTGTCAGCCAATCCCAGGTCACCTGTCCATTTACTCCCTTGCACAGGAAAGTCACCTCTTGAGCCTCGATAAGAATCCAGATTCATAAGAAATAGTAAAGAGCTGCAAGGAAAAGACAAAGGCAATGAAGCTACTTCACCTTGGATTTTTCTGCTGGTTGTCACATTACTGCGGAAGCTGTGAAAAAGAGTGGGCTTCAGCTGCGTTTGTAGAACAAGTAAGTTACAGGATCATGACTTCAATGTGAGCAGGGCTGGGAACTCCTTTCTATTCTCTCTTGTGCTCCGTCCCACTGACCGCAGCAGTTATCCTCCAGCCAGTGTTTTTATGCACTGCACAAGCATTATAGGCAGAGTCAAACAGTAAAGTCACAAATGTCATAAATCTCAGTTTTTCATGTTTACAAGATCACAGATCCTACATAAGGAAGAGACCAGCACCTTAAGGATATCGGCAGTAAAACATTCCTAAAAGCTGATTGTTTTGGTGAACTTGGAAAATTGTTCTCATACACTTTTCTGCTGAAGCACTGGAAGTTTCTTTCCAGTGCTAGATACTTTGACTCCTTGTCAACTTCTAATGGAAGTTGAAGATGCTAAAGTAATTCACAGCTTTTGGGGAATTTTTATTAAAAATCAGTCAGTGCCAGACTTCACTGGAATTCAAAACCTGAATATTCTGTATATGTAAATAAACCTGTAGAGATAGATGAGTTTTGGAACAAATTTTATACACAAAATTACTTTGAATTAATCTCTGCCTGCACTCTGCATGGTTGTGATATATGAAGGCATTACTGATGAGCTGCTGTGAGCTGGTGCTTTGGTTGAAAAGGTTAACTGAAATAAACATGGGTTTATGTAGCAGGTTTTTGAAGAAAAGAAAAAGCCTCATCTGCTGAATCATCAAGATGGCAGAATGATGAAAAAAGTTGGCTTTGGAATGACAGTTTTCTCAATGTATGGTGGGATACTTCCTTCCAAAGAAGAAATACATATTTGCCGGGACAGTGTTAGCAGCAGGGACACGTACATACTCACTCCCTGAAACCTTTTTAGGGAGAGAGCCTGTTCTGCCCAGTTCAGCACATGCTGGCTCAGAGTCAGCCCAGCCTGTGCAGGGCAAAGCCAGGGCAGAGTGCAAGGCCAGGGCTAATCCCTTCAGTCCAGGCAACATGTGGCACCACAGCAAAGTGTGCACCTTCATGGATGAACAAGAGGCATCTCCTGGTTTGCCACCTCTTTCCCTTGTCTGACCTGCTGACCCCTGTGGAGGTCTGAGTTAGGGCCCTTCTGCCTGAAAGAATCTAGAAGATCCTTCCTTCTGTTCTGATCGCCATGACCAGCCTTCACCTCTGATTAAGGGTTTATAACCAAAAAGTAAAAAAAAGAGTGCCCTGATACCATTTCATCAGAAACTTCTCAAAAATTCATCCCTAGTAGTGCCTTCTCCTACTGCAAATGTCCCTTCTAGTGTTGGCTGGCCAACATTTGCTGTTCAAAGGCAATGTGCAATGTTCCCAGTGGTAGGATTCATAGCTTGAAGCAGGATTGCAGCTTTGTGGAAGTCACATACACTAGTCTCACCTGGTTAGGGACTGCCAAAGAAAGTTAGTTTTCTGGTAGGAATGACTACAGTTTGAAAATGGGTCATCCTTTTCTTCTTGATTTAAAATGCAAGGGAGTGTTCCCAGGAGTAGCTTAGTTGCTGGTTATTCATTGCTCGAGAGCTAGTTATCGCTAGTACACTGTTTCATGTAAATTTGAATCTGGCCTAGGAAATGCTGCCTTGCTTTCTGCTGTATTTGGGCTGGAAAAACCCCACGGCTTCATCTCCTCTGTAGGGAAGTGCAGATAGCATTGTAAAACTGCTTTCATCACACGTACTTTCCAAATGCTTTAGGATAAGTAAAGAAAGATGACCTGTGCTGTGGTTTAATGGCAGTTTACACACATGGAGTCTATGGATTATATTTTAAATATGCAGAATTTTTTTTTTTTTAAAACAGTTAAAACCTCAATTTCAGTATAGGGAGTTTTAGCCAACTAGTGTCACAAAGTGAGTCAGCAATTTTTACCCTCTACTGTTCATAGGAAGAGTTGCTAAAACCTGTTCCTATCTTGCTTTGGTGTTTTCAGTTCAGAACTTTACAGTGCAAACATTACCTGGTTTGTTTAAATAATAAAGGCAGGAGTTCTGACATGAATATGGGAAAACAACTCATTGATTTTGAGTGCCACATCTTTTTGGAGACACCAAAGATACCATAGAATTATTTCTACTTGCAGGGCTCTTGAAAGTGTTGCTGTTACTTTTGCAAAGACATTAAATATATTGCTGAAGTTGGTTAAATAGAAGCTGTTATATGAAAAATGAGAAAGTAAATAGGGGCATATGAGAACACCTGTGTTTTGAAATGGTATGACTTTTTTGCAAGAAATAGCCATTGAGAAGACAACTTTAATAAAAGTCTGTTTACCATCACATTTCACAGTTTGAAGATAGTAAGCAGTAAGCACTGTTTCCCATTTTGAGATAAAATTTACTCTTTCCCTAAAAAAACCCGGATCATTTTGTGCAGAGACCATTCTGCCCCTATATATAACACCTGGAGCAGGTTTTATATATAAACAGGAGTGGGATTGTCCTGAGTTGTCAAGAGGTAGGTGGCATTTGGGCACCCATCACCACAGCTGTAAGCACATGTTGCCTGCCTGATTTTCTTGTTCCAGCTGAAGTTATTGCAGTCCCTGTCTTGCCTGGGTTTTCCAGCACTGTTCCTGTTTTCTATGCTGTTGTTGAAGGAAATGGATGCCTTTCTCTCTCTTTCCATCCCTCTCTCAGAGCCGGCCCCTTTTATGTTCTAGAATTTTCTGCAGTTTTCTTGCTGTTCCAGTACCCTTCTAGTTTGTAGTTTGCTCCAAAACCAGAAATATCTCTGTTTATGGCAAGAGGTGGTTCAAGTTGTTAAAACCCTACTGGAAAAGTTGGAGATCAATGTTTGAGAAGCATTGTTTTATTTTTCCTGTTGTTTATAAGGAAATGGCTCAGGTGGAGGCACTTGTGGTTCCAGTGTAAAGGGACACTTTCGTCTCACAAACATTTATTTTAGCTACACAGGAAAGGTGGCAGAAAGCTGGGAAAAGAGAATTAATGTTAGCCTTGGCTGGAAAACAGAACTTTGGTTTGAAAACAAGAGAAGAAAATAAAAGAAAAATGTCAAGACTTTGTTTTTAACTGAAGTGAAACATAAGCCTTTTGAATAAGTTCAAGGAAAATGTGCTTCCAGAAGAGCCAGGCATCAGTATACTTCTCTGGGTTGTGAAAGATTTCAGGTGTATATTTTTACTCTTCTTCACCAGGAGCATATATTTGAAACCTATATCCCATGGGACACCCCATGGCTTCTGGTTTGCCTCTAGTAAATGCTTCTCTTTCCTTCTGGATTTTGAACAAAACTCTTGAACTACAAATGGAAATGTCATTGAAACTGATGTGTTTCTATATTCATTAAATTGTAATTTTCTGACAAAAATAATAGTTTGAAAAATTGTTGGCAAGATCAACTGAGAGAGCATATACAGCTTTCAAAATAGAGGGGATGCTAAAGACAATTATTTGGGTCCAAACTCTGTTCTCAGCTTCAGAGGCAAAATCAGGGTGTAGCTGAAGGCACGTGCCCTTTGATTTGCCAGGGAAGTAAAGCGTTTCTTCAAACAAGTGAATTGAATATTGTGTCCCTTTTAGTGCAAGGATGATTACACAACTCTGTTTATTCTCTGGGTTTTTTTCAGCTCATCCATCATTCACAGCTCAGATTTCTACAACAATTTCACCAATTTGGTTTGCTGTACGATGCAAAATGAAAGTCAAGTTAATTTCGCGCTCTACCCACCTCAGTCTGATTAACTCAAATTAAATTTTGTGCTAATAGGTCTGAGTGTGTGACCATAACTGGAAAGCCTTGAGTTCCTCTGACTGCAGGAAGGAGGAAAAACAGCACTTTTGCTGTTTTTCCCTGTACCATGAAAACATTTGAATCATAACATCTGAGAAATTTGCAACAAACAATGGTATAAATTTGGGACCTCCATATAAAGATTTTTCTGTTTCTCATCAGGAACGATGAATACATATCTCTATCAGATTGCAGCTCTTGGAACATTTGGCCCATCTGCCCACCAGAGGAAAACTGAAAGAGCACTGTCACACACCTAGTAAGGGGAAACTGCTGAACATCTGTGTTTCTCCAATTCATGGAAATCCTCTTAGACTAATAACTGGCTTCTATACCTTAAATAACTGGACAATTATTTAAATCTGTTATCAAAGCCTAACACGTCAAATTAGTGAGAAGTCTAGCTATGATTGCAATTATTCACTAGCCATTTGGAGAAAGAGCAAAAAACAAAAAGGAAGTGAGAGCTGAAAGACTGGCAGGAAGGAAAGGAAAAGGAAGGGAAGGAAAAGGAAGGGAAAGAGAAGGTTTGTAAAGGTTTGTGAGGGTTTGTGAAGGGGAGGTTTGGAAAAGTTTGGGAAGGGAAAGTTAGGGAAGGGAAGGTTTGGGAAGGGAAGGAAAGGAAAGTTTAGGAAAGGAAAGGAAAGGAAAGGAAAGTTTAGGAAAGNGGAAGGGAAGGAAAAGGAAGGGAAAGAGAAGGTTTGTAAAGGTTTGTGAGGGTTTGTGAAGGGGAGGTTTGGAAAAGTTTGGGAAGGGAAAGTTAGGGAAGGGAAGGTTTGGGAAGGGAAGGAGAAGGTTTGTGAAGGGGAGGTTTGAGAAAGTTTGGGAAGGGAAGGTTTGGGAAAGTTTGGGAAGGTTTGGGAAGGTTTGAGAAAGGTAAGGACAATGTTAGTTTGAGTTTATAGTCCTGTTCCATTTAGATCTTTCTTGTATGTGCTAGTGCAAAGAGTCACTGTTTTCCTTAACCCCATGGTGATCTCTTGCTCTATCACCTGCTCCCAGAAGAAGAAAATCATAAAGCCAACATAAAACTACAGCAGGTAGAGTTTGGGAAAAGGTAACTTTATGTTCTGAGAAGTCCTTTTATCAGTGAAGGCAGGTACTCGTGTAAGACCGAGGTATATTTGCAATGAAATGTGCCCAAGTACCTGGCACGAGAGATGATACAGGAGCACAGTGAGATTTCAATAATATAGAGGCACATAAATCCTATTGGATTACAAACAGAGAAGGCTAGTGAATGTCAAACAGGATAGAAGTAGTTGTAAATATACCTGCATTATTATGGAATATCTACACTTCCTGATGCAAATTTACGTGTCTGTATATCATCCATGGGCTATCTCCCTTAGCATCAGGAACACCACGGTTGCACATCAAGTTTATTAAGTACGAAACAAGCCAGCAAACCCTTTAAAAAGCAAAGTCTCTTACAGAATACCATCCTAATGAAGGGTTTGAGGGTTAGAAATGTCATCACTCACCAGAGTTCTGTTCAGCAGATGTTTTGAAGTCAAGCCCTGCTCTCTAACCTTGGGATCAATGGGAATTTGCTGTTGTTTTCTAAAGAGGTAGGATCAAATGCAGAGGCATGATGAAAAACCAAACTGGAGAACTGCGACACAACTTCTGTGTGTCTCTATCAGATCTGAAGTTAGTTTTAGGAATACAAACCAGACTTCTCCTATTTGTCCTCTGTCTCTCTGACAAACAGCCTTATAAACAAAGCATTCACAAAATAGAAAGAACAGATTGTACATGGCTCTAACAACAACATGGTTTTGGTCTGACTGCCCCATAATACAAGAAAATAAGAGTACAAAGAACTGCAAATAAGAAAAGGGTATGAGCACAAGATAGCCTACCTGTATGTCATTTCCACTAAAAAAATGAAGCAATACAATCTGGGCTTGTGTAGCAAATAGCCCTAAATTCTTTCTTCCCTGCTGCTGTGGGAGTTTAATTTTGCCAGCAAGTATTGTCTGTATGTGACATCATCTTGAAACAACAGCTTTAAAAGTGGAGACAGGTAATATTCCCCATTAATTATATTCCACATCTGTAAAGCATATACACTGCATTGTGGATAAATAGAGCAACTTTTGGCAGGGAATTTCCTGAATATCTGTAGCCAGGCTTCTCGTTGTTTTGTACAATGGGAGCAGATTGGTCTCTAGCAGTGGGTGGGAAAATGCAGGATTTTACTGAGATAGGAGTGTGAAACAAGTGAAGGGCACTCCATCTTCCAGTACTGTGCACTGCCACCCACCATAGTGGAAGTCAGCTTTAAAACCTGGTGTTTGAACACCTAACATACACCCAAAGTGCCAACACTTACGATGGCATCTTTTTTCTTTCTTCTTTTACACTGGATTTGGGAACTATTTTTATTTTTCAAATAAAACACATGAATTAAGGTCCCCAGGATGGAGTTGCAATATCAGTAGTTGTGGATTGACATATATATGGTTAGTTGTGGTTTAGTTTAGGTGCCTGCTGAGCCCTCAATTCAACACTTGTGTTTGGCTGCAGCAGGACAGACACAGGGAAACCTCTTCAAAAGTAAAGATCTCACCTGAACCATTGGAGACCCTTAAAGCATAGAGATTTTTTTTCTGCCACAAGGGATGAAATAGGACCCCAAGCATGGTGCAATGTTCTTCTATTGATCTTTGTAGTTACTGTTGTTAGCAGGCAGCTACAAGCTGATGGTGCTGTCTCGGAGCCTGCCAGCATGTGCCAAGTGTGTGCTCTCTCCCATATCCACACTGAGGAAGACTCATCCACAGAGAGAAGACTCCAAGTCATGCTGCTCTGCTCTTTTCCAAGTGCTCCCACTCTCTCACTCCTCATATTCTTCATGCTAAAGCCAGAGGATGAGACAAGGGTGTACTTCAAACCACTTAGGCTGCTGTACGCTTTTGAGTGGTTTGTTTGGCCTCAATAGATAAGTCACATATTTTCTTGTCATTGTGATGGCTTTTGCTATATTATCATCTTGAATGTTTCTGAGGAGTTTTTGAACTGGGGATGTGACTGGCCTTTTAACAGTCTGTGGCATATGGGAGTATGCATTAAGCCATTGAGAATATTTCATCACAAAGAAGCTTTTGAAAGAACATGTCATATACACCTGCCAAGAAGCATCTCAAATAATTGAGTTGATGATAGTGGAACAAGTAAAGTGTTTATGAGAGAGTGACACCACATCCAGCACACAGAGGACTAGCATTATAATTAATTAATGCTCATAGATATTTCCTTAGTACAGATGCTATGCTTTTCTGTACTTTATCTTTGACAGGAATGCAGGAGAAGTGAAAATGCTCTGTCATTTTTGTCCTGTCTTCCCTCTTGTTAATGCCTCAAACAATTGATGGTTTCAAGGATTTTATTTATTGATGATTCTCTTTCACCAGTGATACCAGTTTTGTGCTGAAATGAATCAAAATATGTTTATTCTAACAACTCCTCTGGATTCCCTACCTTCTTCTCATTCCTAACAATGGTAAGATAATAAGATAAATTCAAGCACATAAAATTAAAATTTTCTAAGAGTATATATTTTACAGCCATGGTGTTTCATGACAAGCCACATTATTCAAATAGGAATAAAAATATTTATAGATTGTGTTTTTCAGATGGTTTTGCAGTAGAGCCAGCATGGGTAACATATGATGAGATTCCACAATCACTTTTCTCCCACACACATATTGATGGAAACCCTCAGCTGAACGCAATTGCCTACATCAGTTTTTTCAATCTGTGTGTACGTTATTACTATAGGGGTGGAAGAACTGCATACAAAAACCACTCACTGCCCTACCTGCAGTAACAGAGACACAAGTCATCACTTGGATGCATCCATATGAATTTTTATTATTTATATCATTTCATATATGATGAAGGTGGATTCCTGCCAGCATCCCATTGAAACACAATCATCAAGAGATCTGAGACTTCTGAAAAGTAAGATAAAAACTTGGCAAGATAATTTGCAATCCCTAATATCTTTTTTAAGTTGAACATGCAACAACAGTAGCAGATCTCACTGCCAATTTTTTAAGGTTATCTTAAACTGAAAGAACAGGATGAAAACATTTTACTCTGATTATGTACTTGTTTCTTTCTTAGGTGTCTGGAGAATGATGCAGATTTGTGTCATGTTGTATCCTGGCAGCTTGAAATTCTCAGGATTTTAGTACAGGAATGGCAGTTTTACACAACCTGCATATGGGGTCTATATATGCTTGTACATGATATGTGCTTATGGACACACTTAACATGATGACTAGCACTTCTACTTATAAAAAAATCTCTCGTTTGAGCTTGTGACTGCTTATGGACTTTTGCAAGCACTATTTTGACTGGTGCACTGGAATTATGCTTGGGCTTTGCAGTGGCACTTCATCCTAGTAATAAACTCTACCAGTGACACCTGGTCCCTTACTAACAAGGTGACATTAATTCTGATGCGGTCTTTACTTTCTTTAACTTTCTTGTTTACAAGGCAGCATCTCTGGTTTCTTTGCTATTCTGTTGCATTGCTGTCATTTTGAAGAGTGGTGTTTCTTTTATTCTGGCAACATAATTTCTTGTGTAGCCACCTGTTGGGTTTGTGGGT
Source organism: Neodrepanis coruscans (assembly GCA_013400695.1). Taxonomy (NCBI): domain Eukaryota; kingdom Metazoa; phylum Chordata; class Aves; order Passeriformes; family Philepittidae; genus Neodrepanis; species Neodrepanis coruscans. The sequence continues at coordinate 24,244 of VYZS01101871.1, read as the reverse complement.
TTCCATTAATTTGCCACAAACTTGCTTTCCTTCATTTATAGATCTATATATGAAGGTCCACATAAAATGCAAACACTGACAACTACATTTTGATTGGAAGTGATTTTATCAGCACTTCCTAATAGTTTTAGCAATATTTTTTGCTTAATTTCAGTCAGCCTGAATTAATTCTTACTGAGTTTTCTCAAATACTGCATGCTACTGGATTAATTTCATCGCAAAAATAAACATGGAATCCTTCATTAATAAGCGTGTCATAAACTATTCTGTGGGTTCACTTTGGATCTTGTACCAAGTTATTAAATTCATGGTTTGACAATACTGGATTAACTTTTTGGAGAGAACAGTTTAGATATTCAGCTAACATCTAGCAAAACGCTGTCCATGTTCCTCCCTCTTCTTCCTACTCAAGTTAACAAAGAATGTGTGGTTCCTTCTTTATTTTGACCTCCAGTGAAGTGCAAGCCAAGCTTTGTCTGTCAAGTCCTACTGCTTGCCAGAAGAGCCGCCTTTCTGACCTTCACCAACAGTAGGCATGGACTCCAGAGTACTTTGTTCTCTCAAGGAGTACTTCAGTTTATTTTAAATTCTATCATATGTTGCCCTAGATTGAGATTTGGAAATTATGACTCTGTAAAATGGGGATTATGGCAGGGCGAAGTTCTCCTAAATGTGTTGTTGAGAAGTGCATATATGAGACCAATGTTAGAATTATTTTGCTATTTGCTTTATTTTATATAAGTAAAGAAGGGCAGTGAAGTCAAAACAGAGTGGGAACTATTGCAGTTTAACAAGAGAATATACTATAAAATTTTTAACCAATTGTACAGCACATTCTTGTGACACAGTACTGTCTCAGCATCATTAATGAGTTTTGCGTCTGGGGATATCCTGTAGGCAGCAGCTGTGCCTTTAAAACAGAGATCCAATGAGAAGAATATCACCATTTTCCTGCTGATCTGCTCAGCTTCCAAGCATAAAGAATGAAAATAAACACATCAGAAAGAACTGAGCAGACCTTGCTAAATGATTTACATTAGTGCCATGGGGTGACTCCTAATAATGTCACAAATTGATCATATGGTAATTGTTCACATCTTACTGTAAGCTTTCAGATGTAAAGTAAAAAGAAACAAACAAAAGCATGGTATTGTGCTGGTCAATAATTGTAAGTTCAGTGGCATACTATAACATTAACATATTAATTACATGGTAATCAGTGTAACGACCAGTAATTACTAACCTTGGATAAGGTTTTGATAGGGATCTTCATGCTTTAGGAACCAAAGCTAAGATAACATGGGTATGTACATCTCATTGAAAGTTACTTATGGAATTTTGAGAATGCCTTAAAAGCACCCTTGATCCTGATGTTATCTTTTTACTTGTTATTACTCATGACATAGTTTTAAATGTGATTGTTAATTGGTTTCTTGTGAGCTTTCAAATGTGTCTGGTGGTCTATCATAGACTGCAAAGCCCTGAAGAAGTTCCTGGGAGTGCCACTGTCCTGAGGCATGGTCCATCCAACTCCATGTCCCCTGGGATGCTCAGGTTGATGGCTAATGCTAAGCCATTGGATACAACTTCACCACTAGATGGGAGCATCTATTGTTTAACCTTGCTTTGAAGTGATGCTCTTCTAGCCTTGGAAAATGTTATTCCCCCTTGGATGTTGTTTCAAGTTTGCAGGAGGCCTGAACCTCTTCCCACTGCTGCATGGCACATTCCAGAAACACTGGCTAATAGTGATCCCTGGAGGACATCCCTCTTGGCTGATGCCCTGCATGACCAGCATTCAAAGCACTTCCTGCTGTTTAATATGGAAGCCCGCAGTTACTCCCGAAGTCTTCAGGGACGTGCTGGAAATTGCAAGAATGTTCCAGTAAGCTTGTTTTATGACTTATTGTTTCATTGGAAAATGGAGCATCCGTAGTTTGCTGATTGTCCTAAAATCACTCTGATCACCAGAGAAAAGTGAAGGTAAGAAGAGAGACAGGCTTGACTTTCATAGTTCAAAAACCAGTGGTGGACCTGCTCTATTTCCAGACAGATGCACAGAAAGAAAAGGAAACTTTATAGCCTAACACAGCTCCAGGACATCCACTCGGACCTCTGAAGCTGCTGGGATGCTTCCACAGCTCTTTCAGGTGAGACCCAATGTTTGAATGAGGCCATTATCCAGTGCATGTCCCTAAGCAAAAGAATCTCCACTTAGGGGCATGTCCCTCCTTCTGTGCCTCTGATTGTTAGCGGTTTGTTCAGTTAAAATATTCTCTTCATTCCCCAGGGCACGTTTGCAATGCTTGCACTTCATCGATAAAGACACTCTTTAACACCTTTTCCACACAACCATTGCCTGCCCTTGCCTTACTTCTCCTTGAATAGGAAGATGGCAGACAGGGCTGTCCCGGGGTTCAGTTTAATGATAAACAAGCTGTTCATATGTTATGAGGGAAATGCTTCCTAGAGAAGTAGGATGAAGTACAGACCTCAATGTACAACCTGTCTTTTTGAATTGAGAACTACAGTGTCTGCACATATGCATAACTGGCAGCCACACTTCACAGAAACAGCTAAGAGGAATGATCCATGTGCACAATTACTAACTCAGGACTGAGACTTTGCATGAGTGCAGCCAAAAAGCTTCAGNTAGATGTCACATGGTGTCCAGGAGTCGCCTCTTCCAATGCCCCACAGTCACAACACGATCACAAGATCCTAATATCTGGTGTTTTCATTCATCTGTCCTTGTGTCATGGCTTGGGCATGCTCTATTAACTACTTTAAGGCTCCTACATGGGTAAGGTGTTCCTGCCCGTGGCAGGGGTATTGGAACTACGTGATCTTTAAGGCCTCTTCCAACACAAGCCAAGCTATGATGTTTTCATGTCTAAACTTGACATTACCCTTCTACTGGGCTGTGCCAGAGGCTCATGCTAGAAGTGTGTCATTATCTTAGGCTGTAATGATTTGAGTCTCCTAGCTGAGTCTTGACAGCCTGCTTTTCTGAGCCATGACACAGAACCATATCCCTCACCAGCAGCCAGCAGCAGAGATAAAGGCACACTCTGAAGTCTGGGATGACTGAGGAATTGTATTTCCTCCTCATTAGTACTCATGGATGTTCAGTGTGCCTCCCAGGCACACAGGAGAGTCCTGCAGAACTTGCTAGTCCTGCAGGAGCCCATAGTCCTGTTGTGAACACAAGAGTACACACTACACAAACAGCTAGATAGCATCGCTTTTTATTGCTGGATGGAGCCTACTTGATTAAAGCATGACAAACTTTTAAGCCCAAAAGCACATAGATTTGCTGTAACACACAGATACTATGTTAAAACCAACTAGTTTTTCACAGAATCATTTGATTTGTCTGCTGCCTCAAAGGAGATTACAATTTATTGACCAAGTGAGTAGCAAAGTGACTATCACATTCCATCAGACTTATGCAGGTTCAACTAGAAGTAAAATCTGTCTTCAGGTTAGTTTCTATACAAGATTGTGATGTGACTAACACTGAGAACAGATTTTATTGGCAAATCAAGTAGGAAGCAAAATGAGGTGTAGAGAACTCATTTAAAATCACAGCTGAAATAATACCAAACATGCAAGTGAAAAAATTACTGACCAAGTTAATTGCTTTTCTTCAATATTAAAATAGTTTTGAGGTTGTTCTAGTGTGAAAGTCACTTGCAAAGACTCTAGGGCATTAAAATTAAGCTTTCTTCTTTTGATTTAGTCCAGAAATTAACTGCATGAGAAACTCAGGCAGGGACACTAGCTAGGAGAAAATCAGAACAAAGATATGGGATCTGGCAAAACTCTCAAAGGCAGTACACTGACAATTATGTTTCTCACTAATCCCCATGATGCATATGGAAAAGCCTATGGAAATTGTGCTTGATTATTTTTTCTTCTAAATTAGTATCTTATTTCTCCAGATTTTTATTAGATTTTCCCTCCCTCCCCTACCTTCCCCTCCCCTTTCCTNCCTGGCAGTGTTGAAGACCAGGTTAGATGGCACCGTGAGTAATCTGGTCTAGTGTAGCAGCCTGGGGTTTCTGCTGACCTTCCTGTACTATGCTGCCACAAAGAAACAGTAGTCCAGGGTCAGACAGAACCAGGGCAATCCAAGGGTAGTAAGCTGTACAGGGGGTAATGAACACTTTATTGCAAATTCAGATTATATTTATATTTATATTTATATTTATATTTATATTTATATTTATATTTATATTTATATTGAGATGATAATGAAAGCANCCTCATTAGTACTCATGGATGTTCAGTGTGCCTCCCAGGCACACAGGAGAGTCCTGCAGAACTTGCTAGTCCTGCAGGAGCCCATAGTCCTGTTGTGAACACAAGAGTACACACTACACAAACAGCTAGATAGCATCGCTTTTTATTGCTGGATGGAGCCTACTTGATTAAAGCATGACAAACTTTTAAGCCCAAAAGCACATAGATTTGCTGTAACACACAGATACTATGTTAAAACCAACTAGTTTTTCACAGAATCATTTGATTTGTCTGCTGCCTCAAAGGAGATTACAATTTATTGACCAAGTGAGTAGCAAAGTGACTATCACATTCCATCAGACTTATGCAGGTTCAACTAGAAGTAAAATCTGTCTTCAGGTTAGTTTCTATACAAGATTGTGATGTGACTAACACTGAGAACAGATTTTATTGGCAAATCAAGTAGGAAGCAAAATGAGGTGTAGAGAACTCATTTAAAATCACAGCTGAAATAATACCAAACATGCAAGTGAAAAAATTACTGACCAAGTTAATTGCTTTTCTTCAATATTAAAATAGTTTTGAGGTTGTTCTAGTGTGAAAGTCACTTGCAAAGACTCTAGGGCATTAAAATTAAGCTTTCTTCTTTTGATTTAGTCCAGAAATTAACTGCATGAGAAACTCAGGCAGGGACACTAGCTAGGAGAAAATCAGAACAAAGATATGGGATCTGGCAAAACTCTCAAAGGCAGTACACTGACAATTATGTTTCTCACTAATCCCCATGATGCATATGGAAAAGCCTATGGAAATTGTGCTTGATTATTTTTTCTTCTAAATTAGTATCTTATTTCTCCAGATTTTTATTAGATTTTCCCTCCCTCCCCTACCTTCCCCTCCCCTTTCCTAACCTTCCCAAACCCTCCCAAACCTTCCTAAACCTTCCTAAACCTTCCCTTCCCAAACTTTCTCCTCTTTTCCTGTTTGACAGTTAACCTGCTCTGTTTGAATGTGTTTTTTCTGCAAGGTGAACAGCAGCTTAAACAGCTCTGAAAATGTTTGGTCTTGCATAATTTGGGACTGTAAATCTTTCATACCATGATTTAGTTTCAGCATCTGCATTGACTTTTATGAATATCAAAACTGAACAACAAGTTTTTATGGCACATGGGCCAAATTTCACCTTATTTATAAATAGGCAAGTCCACTTAAGTTAATAAAGTTGGATACTTACTATAGCTAATTCTTTTTAAGTAAGGGTCCAATCTGGATCCTGTTTATTCAAGAATTCACTAAAACACGTTGGTTTGTTTTAAAGTATTCAAATCTCTAAATACTTAAAATACAGATCACAGGACTGATAAATATGCTTGGCTTAGGAGGAAAAATATCACTTTTACGAAGATGCATATCAGCATTAAATACAGAATTTAAAAGCCAATAGAAATGTTGGCTTGACAGAGGAAGACGCAGCATCCACTCTCTTCCTCTGAGGCTAGGTAACTTCAATAGTGTTCAACTTAGAGTACGTACTTTGCTGCTTTCACCACTCACATTTTCCTTCTTTCAAACGGCACAGTCTTCCTTTACAAGCAAAGGCTCAAATGTGGGATGCTGTGTTCCTGGCCAGCAAGGACCTCACAGAAACATTTAAAGAAACAACTGTTGTATCTTGCTAACATATACTGAACTTCTGCTGATTACTCTGCTCAGTATCTATAGTTCAGTGCCTTGTAAATATTCCAGAAATGCAGCCTGGTCCAACATTGAAAAATAGTATTGTCTGATGCCTAAGAAGTTCACAGAAGAGGGGAAGCTTTGCCAGTTCTCTTAATTGTCACCAAAGTAGCTGAAATCACCTATAGAAATCTGTTGCTCCAGAATAGTTTTCCTTTCCTATGAAGAAAGGTGAAGACATGCTTGAAAAATGTGTAAAAAAGGCAAGATATCAAAGTCAAAGCTGAAACCAAACATTACGATGAACTTTAAAATAGCTGAAAACTTTCAGATAATTTGTTTGGGCTATTGTTTAAAAAAATTATTGAAGTAACATTTTCTGAAATCTGATTTGGGATAGAGAAATGCTCCTTATGTATGTCTATGGGAAGTTGTGCCTCCATCCCACAGCAAGCAAACTGACCACAGTGAACTCAAAGGAGAGTGGTCTGACCTCATGCTGAAGAGATACCCTTTCGATTTTAGAAAGCAAAATTCACCCATCTTTTGAAAAGGAACAAATGAAAAAAGGTCTTTGTTCAGGTAACCTTAAAAAGAAAGCTAATTAAAGAAACTATAGAAAGAAATGTAGGGATATGCTTGTCTTTTGTAATGGGAGTAAGAATCATCTGTGTATGAGAGAAGTCATCTATGTTCATCATATAACTCAAGTGAGCTTGACAAGTCTCATCTGGAAAGGATCTCTGGTCCAGCCTTGTGTTGAAAGCAGGACCTCTGATTATTTGTTACCCAAGGCCCTGTCTAGTTTCTAATGAGAGAGATTCTACCATGTCTCTGGACAGCCTCATCCAGTGTTTTAGTTGTTTTGTGGTGAAACATTTTTTTCTTATATCCAGACAGAATTTCTCCTGAAGGTACTCTGTATATCATTATAAGGATATACCTCCATCTACTCTGTAAATACATTTCAGGTATTGGAAGACTGTAACTACATCCCCTGGAGTCCTTCCTTCTCTAGGACAAGCAAATCCGAATTCTTAAGCAATTCAATGTCACATTCTGCAATCCTTTTGTCATCTTCATGACTCTTCTTTGGGTCTTCTCCAGTTTTTCAGTTTCTCTCGAACTGGTGCACCGTGTTCTAGCTGTAGCCTAACAAGTGCCAAGTACTATGAGATAATCACTTTTCTTGAACTGCTGGCTGTACTTGTGCTGGTGCAGCCTCGGATATGGTTGAAAGGACAGACTGGCTTATGCTTGGTCTGCTCCCCACGAGGACCATCATCTTTTCAGCAAAGCTGAACATCCCCAGTCTGTAGCATCAAATAATAATTCAAATTCTATTTTATTGCACCTGGACTCCTTCACCATAACAAAGGGCACCTTTCATTTTTGCATCTTTCTGCATCAGCTCTGTTCAGTATAGTCCTTCTGCTGATCAAGATTACTTTAGTACCACATGAGGCAAAAAAGGAAAGAGTTCAAATGGGTGCTGGACAGGATGCGATTCATCCTCCTACATAATTCCTGTCTGAAATCCGAACTGCTGGGACTGGCATTAAGTCCAGCAGCAGAAATCTTGAGTAAAGGAGCTTGTTGATATATGACCAAAAAATCTGAAAGATTTTGTCTCGTGGACACTCATAATGTGGATCAACCAGTGGGTAATGATCTGTTGCTACACTAAAACATGCCAAAGAGACTTCTCTTGGGCAGCAAAAGGAGGAAATACGATACATCAAGGCAGATGCTGATGCCTCAGAAACATAAGGAAGGAAGCACATTATCTGTGTCAAACTGCTCAGCTCTGGAACAGTACACCAGGACAGCCCTAGCAGTTTCCTTTGCATCCCTGTTACACAGGAGTACCTTCTTCTTAGTGGTATGCTCCTCCCTCCTTGTTATGGGGTGAAAGAATGGACTTCGTTTTTAAAACATATGTTCTTCCCTTTCCCCCTTTTTCCGTGTGGGCCAGAGGGTTATCTCTCAAGGGGTTTCTTCTGGGGGGAGGGGAGAGGGAAGGGAGTGTTTGGTTTTTGGGGGGATTGCAGGAGAGGGTTTGTCTTTTCTAAGAAAAGCAAAGTGGAGCGAATGAATCTTGGCAGTTTGCAGTGTGCCTGCGGCTCTATCTGTCCGACTGTCATGGCCCTGGTTGTCCCGTAGTGCTGGGGTGGGGGGGATGGTGCTGAGGCAGCAGTGGCATGGGTGCAGTGCAGGAGGGAGCACCCTGTCCCGGGCATGCTGTGGCAACTCCTGTGTGGAGGTGGCGGTGGCATGGGCAGTGCTGGGGTCCATGGTGACTGCCTGCTCTATTGGTGCCACTCAGGCAGCGGTGGCGGCTCCTGTGCATGGCAGCAGTGGGGCTCATGGCACCCGGCCATGGCAGTGGTGCGGCGGGTGGCGCCGGCCGGGGATGCCCGCAGCCCCTGCCGCTCAGGACGTTGGCGGCTGTGCACCGCTGTTCCACTAGCCCCCATGCAGGCGTGCCTGTTGCACGGCTCTGGGAGTGGTGACTGCCCTGGCGTGGGAGGTAGCTGCAGTGGCCAGCTCTCCCCACCTGGCTGTGAGAGTGCGGCTTGTCCTGCAGCAGGCAGGTGGTGAGCGCAGCTGCTGGTATCACGTGCATGCTGGCAGTGGGCATGTGATGGTGGCAGCCTTGTGGTGGGTGGGGCCACCCCTGTGGTGGCTGCTGTGGAGCACAGGGCAAGGCCAGCCTTGGGCTGGTGCCTCTGTACTGAGTGGACCCGGGATGGCAGAGCACGGTGCTGGGGGTGATCCCAGGGCCCTCAGGGTGTCCTGCGGCACTGACGGATGCAGTGGTGGCAGCTCTCCCTATTGGCAAGCCGCAGCCACGAGGCATTTTGGCGGGAACAACGCTATGTTGCCTCACGGTGAAGTCTTGAGGAAAGGGAGGTGCCCAGTGCCATTAGCTGATCAGGATGCGTCCTGCTTCAGAAGGGTACCCCGAGATAATGTGAGAACTGGCACCCTATAAAACCTTATTCATCTTCTCCATTCCCAGTTAGTACTGGAGACTTTGCCTTGCCTAGTTTGTTTTTCAGATGGTTAAAGCAAGAGGACTTCTGTCTGTTCTTAGAATTCAATGTTCCATCTCTTTGTTACAACATTACGAAAAGCTTTCAAGAGTTTTTTCTGCATTTCCTTTGATCAATGCCATTATTTTGTTACTAGCTATTCCTTAAATCATTTTGAACAGGATTTCTCCATTTCTTTGCACCTGCAGATGCTTTTATGGAGTTATCTTTTTCTCCTTAGTCGGTTAGTGATACAGAGCTAAACTTTTATTTCTTTAATCTTCTGTAAAAATGAATCCCCTAAGTCCTTTAAATATTTTTGTTACCCTTTTCTAAATTTCCTGCAGTTTTTTGGAGCCTTTCTGGCAGAGATGTGCTTAGCCTGGGGAGCAATATTCTACCTACAGCTTCCTTGTTTTCTCCTCTCTGCATCTTATCTCTGGGTTCTCAACTCTCCAGCTGGGGAATCAGTGGTAGGGCACTTGGCAGCCTTGAAAAATATAGCAGTAGACTGAAATCAGCTCCATCAGCCTAATGGTGTTAGAGCTGAGCCCTCTGTATATTGTTTGCCTGAAGCAGATGAATACAGATGCTGCCAGTCCTGAGAAAGCTGCAGCCCTCCTGAGATGTGTTACTGAAGCTTTGCATCTTTGCATAAGATATGAATCAGAGTGCTTTGTAACTGAAAGCATATGTATGTGTTGTAGCCAGATGGAGGTAATGATTGCATGCCAAAACATAGTTTTGTGCAAAAAAGAATTAAAGAAAATGGTACAGTATAATGCATGTTCTCAGGCAAAGTGGAATCCCTCTTAATATAGGAGCACAGGCTGGGAGTTAGGGAACATAGAGATTGCATTGAAGGTTTCACTTTCTGAGTAAGATTATATAGAAATTCAAATCCCAGCATGAGTTTTAACACACACCTTTCAACAGCTGTTGAGTATCACATAAGGAACTGGCAAATCTGTGGCAGCAGCTGCGACTTGCCACATCCCTGGCAGTACCACAGAGCTGTAAGAGATGGAAGTGATGCAGCTACTTTTGCAAGGCATTTTCTACTTGGTTTGTATTAAAACAGAGCAGCTGTGGTAACAGAAGACACTCAAGACTCCCTCATGTTACTTTCTCCAATAGAATTAAAAGAAGTTCGCTCTTTTTTTTGGTCTATATAATATAGTTATCAATCTATGTACTATATACACTAAATCAAAATAGAAGGGTTTGATCTTCAGAAGAAAAAACATATTTTGAAGTCAGAGACATCCTATTTCATGCATGATCATATGGTTTTAGAGGCAGAGCTATGAATTATACTTGCAGTATGAGCATTTCAGGTACTTTACTTGCATTTGTCCCCAAAACAAGATGAACACCTTCATCTGAAGAAATGGATGCCCATTCTGACACCTCTGACAAACTCAGATGTTGTTTCCATCCCTGTTGGTGGGGAAAGGATGCAGCCACAATGCAGCAGTCCTCTAGGCAGGCCTTTTTTTCAAAGCTGGATCGAAGAATGACGATTAACTATTCCATGACATTCATTTCTGTCTCACTACAGGGCATTTGGGCATTACTATTGCTTTGCAATAGACAAGGAGCACACAGTAGACAACCCTTAAAAGAGAGAAGTAACATCTAGCTAGTTAATCAGCAGTCCTAATCAATGTCCTAATACAAACAGAATTCAATCCCTTCCAAACATTTTACCCTACCCCTTAGAACAGCTGGTGGGTTTTTTCCTTTCTGTCCCTGCTTATTGCCAGGGAGGTTGGACTAGATAAACTTTAAAGGTCCTTCCCAACCCAAACTCTTCTATGATGCTATGATTCTATGATTCTATTACTAGGAATAGTTCTCTGACGCTTTTGGGGAAAAAAAATCCATGAGAGTATATACTTGAAAAACTTTAGAAACAATGTTCATGTCTACATAACTGTGTTTCTCAGATCTGGAGCTTGCTTTCTTTTCTCACCTGTGTGATTCTGTTAAATCTGTGTGTAAATGTAGAAGATACTTTCTGCAAGACGTTTTGGAGGAGTTTTAGGGCTTACTTTGCTTAGGAAGTCTCTCCTTCCTAGAATAGTCATCTTTGCCAGAGATAGTTAAATGTTTCGCTGCCACTGCATTCCAGAGAAGCTCCCTGCTTTGGGAAAAAAAGCTCCTTGCAGACATGTTTGAAGGCTCCCACACAGCAGCAGGAGCTGGGGTTGATAAAAGACTTGAGGAGAACTGTCTTTTTCCCAAGGCCCAGTGTTTGTTAAGGTTAGGTTTAAAGTTCTTTAGTGTTCTCGCCTTTGGAAATAAATTTTCCTAAATTCTTCCAATCTTAGCATTTTTGGGGGCTACCTGCATTATATTTCCTTCACACTGTGCCCACAGCAAATATTGGTTTCTTAACTCTTGCAGTAATTTTGAATCCTTCTGATATCCACAAGACTATAGTAAGCCTAGCAAATCAATGCTGTCTCTGATGAGAGTCAATAAAAATATCTATAGCTATTGTACTCAGTTTGTCTTGATCATGTACTTACCTCCTTCACTGCCTCTGTATACTCAATGGAATCAGGAAAGGTATTCAACTGACCAGCTAATAGGCATTTATTTCAGCGTGACACAAACCTCTCCCAATGTTATATCACTCTATTGGCTAGGTCCCCACTGAGTAGAGAGGCTCCCAGAATCCAAACCCTCAAACTCAAGCTCCAAGAAAATGAAAGAGGTGTCAAAAGGTGGTTTAGACTGCCAAGTACATGCAGCACTGACCTGTTCCTATCCAAGTCCTCAGGCATTGTACACATATTTAAAAAGAATGTAAAAATAAATAAAAGAAAAAAAATCTTGAAAGTAGAAAACGCCATAAGAAAAGCATCATTCTACCCAAGAAAAGTTCTTCTTAGGAAATTAAGATGGCACCATTTAAAGTAAATCCTCTTCTATCTGTTACTTCATGCTGAGGTGCTATGCACTTGTCAAGGCTCTAGCTGAAAGTGTCCTTCAGAATGTGGGGAGACAATTTTCCATGGTTATAAGGAAGAAGAAGAGTGCGTACAGTGGTCTAGCCAAGTATGGAGGGAGCTTTGTGCTGGAAGAGGACTGGTGAGCTCAGGCCATGCTTGCAGAACAGGCTTATTTATAGGCAGAACCCAGTGGCCTTATTCACACATGCAGTTTATTCATGTTCATCACCATAATCAACCTGGTAAAAATAAATCATCGTTATATACCCTGACCACTCCATTAGTTTGGTACTCGGAAAGAAAGCAGATATATTTCTGATGTTTTGCTTACAGTTAAGTCCTTTTTGTGGACATGCACGGTTTATGACTCCTTGATTTTCAGTCCTGTACTCTTCACTGCACTCCATGTTGCAGTGAAGGACATGGGAAATCTGGGATTGTTTTGGATGGAAACAGCTAGAGTGGGAAAAGTGCATCTAAAGACTTGTTTACACTATCAAGTCTTGCAGCTTTAACTGCACCAGTAAAGAAGCCATTCTTACTTCCCTGACCCAATGCAATTATACCAGTTAAATGTGCCTCTAGTGATAGATTTTACCCTGCTTCCAGTTGCAAAATGAGTTCCTCTAGCACAAATTATATTTTCAAACCAATATAACTACACGTAAACTGCAGCTTCCAGAAACAGATGTAAAATAAACATTCACACAGACACAAAAAGTGCCTGTATCATTGTATGTTAGTGAAAATAACTAAAGCAGGATAAAGCCTCTCTAACATGGGCCAGGCCTAAATGGCAAGCAAAGACATGGCATTCTTAGTGGAAATGACATCGAGAGACTTGTGTAAATGGCAGGCTCTAGTCAAGATGTACAAAATTTCTCTGCTCCACATTCCTTCTATATTTAGCCATGCAAAATCTCTATCTCTCTCGTGTGCATCAGCAGGAGAAGGAACTGACTGGGTAATTTATGCTGAAACTCATTCACCACATTAATTTAGACAGCTACATTAAACCTTTCTGTAGATTTTTCATAACACATAATGGAGTATGATTGATTTATTCCTCCCAGATTCTTCTTTCTGCATATATCAGTACTGGTTCCAAGCATCCAAACCTTTGACTCCTGTGCAGCACAAGCTATGCACTCCTAACCTCTATCCCACATATGTAAAAAATGCCCTACACTGGTACTCAAGGATTTTTTGTTGTTCTAATGGATTTAAGTGTTACCTTGCAGAAGCCTTCAGAGTCCACTGCTCACTTAACATTGTTCACCAAGGAAAAGCTGACACTATGAACCAGATTTTAGACCTGGCAGAGCTGCCTCTGTGCAGGACAGTCTTCCAGCTGCCTTTGTCTTCCCTAAGCTGCAGCAAAAACGGGCCAGTAATAACATTGCACCTCGGCACACCCATGGTAAAGATAAATGATAGGTAAAGATGTAGATAAAGTCCATTTCCCCTCTTCTGCAATGGACCATGTAGGCTGCTCTTGCATAGCACTCCATGGACCCAATCTCAGAGAATGTGGCCTGCCTTGTTTGCATGCTGCAGGTGACTCTTCGGTATCTAGCATTTGTCTCACTCCAAGCCTTAAATCACTCTTGACTCCCCTCTGCCTCCAAAGTGCATACAACAGTGACAGGCTGAGAGTTTAAACAATATAAGACAAGGTGCTAATACTGTCATCTCTGAGTATGCCCAGGTCTTATATGCAGCAGACAAGTAAGTTTGCTTACCTTTTAATATATTATTGAGCTACATAGAGACTCCTTTTATTCCACTCCCCCAAACCAGGGTTGGGAAATAGATACCAGATGTGGGTGTTCATGGCTTACCCTAATGACAGGGTAGAATATTAGGAGGAAAGGAGATAGGGCTACAAACCCTAGGGCAGAGCTGCCTGAGGGTATGACAACTGCAGTACACAAATCTCTTTGACACAGTAGGTCAAAGTGAACAAGCACAAGATTTACATCGATTTGAAGTGGAGCCTGTGCAGTCACAGAAGCTGCATCTACTCTTGGTTAAAAGCCTTGGTCCTGGCCTCCCAGAAGAAGTCAGCCTGTGGAGATGTTTCATGCCAACCAGGGAGGTCCTTCTAATTCTAAATACAGAAAGTCCTTCAACATTTAAGGCAGATCAAAGTTTCACCATGTGGCATAATAGTGGGTATCTGATTTTAAAAGCACTCTTCAAGAAAGCAACCAAGTGAAACCAACTGACACTGTAATTTAAATAGAAATAGTGTTTAGTTGCTTTTTCCTGTATCACTTCTAAAAATAGATGCTGCATACACTCTCTGTATTTACATACATATATGAGTATGCATAGTGTTGTCAATCACTTCGTAAAAAGTGTACAAGTTGAAATGGAAGTGTTGGCAACTTAGGAAATGGAGAAATAATATCACTCAAGCAATCTGAAGAAGAGTATGGTCCTTAACTTTATGAGCAGACATTTCTTTTCCCTCACAGATTATCTGCCTCTTTCAGGGCACTGAGGAGCCCTGGGTGGCCTGGATCGGGACTGTGCAGTGGGGGAATCAGTTAGCTGTATGACATGTCTTATGTATCAAACTTCACCCCTAGCATGAAAATTTTAGGTCAGATGGTTGTGATTTCTGCTATCTAGTGGCCAGATTGTTTTGAGTCTTACAATGGAGAGTATTAAGAATTGTTTTTGTAAGTCATGACTATACTGGTGTTTCTGATAAAAATAAAGCCTATTCTTTTAGGATCTGTGGTTCTTACACTTCTTTCCCCTACTGAGCAGAGCTGAATAGAGACTATTTCATTGGTTAGCTCTTCTTTCTTTTCTGCGTAAGGTCTCTTTTCAAACTTCTCAAAGTTTTTTACACAGCTACCTTACAATTAGAACAAATGCTCACAGACACAAGCCACGACAACGAGCACTTAAGGATTCCAATATCTATTAAGGAAAAGGGGAGAAAACCCCCATTTGAGATCCATTCAAGATGCTTTACAATTTTTCCTCAGAGCTCCTGTCCTCCCACATAGGTTGCTTAATTTTTCCCACAAGAAATAAACTGGAGGACAACCAGTAAATTTTAAAGGAAGTAATTTATAGCTCTGTCATATCTCCACTAGTAATTCTGAAGTCTAGCATAAGAAGACCAGCTGCAAAGGAAATGTTTACAACCATGAATTTTTTGAATGATTGATGACCATATGCCAATTCATAAATGTTGAGTAATTAATTATCCAGGGTGCCTTGTGAGTCATAAAGGCAATTTATGTTTAGGTGAGCCCTATTGCAGGACACTATCAAAATGGTATATGTCAAGTAAGCAAAAAGGAAAATATGTTCCCAAGCAATCTTAAGTGATAAGACAACTGAAAAAAAAAAAACCCAACCCAAAACCCAAAGTAAATGTATATTACTCTATTTAATCAAACTTTAAGTTATTCTTTCATGTATTAATAAACTTCTAAATTATATATCTGTTATCATATATGGGCCTGCACATGATTTACTGCTTCTGATAGCTTTCTGCACATGTAATTACTCTTCCAGTCAGTGAGATTTTAACATATAGATGTAGGGAAGTTTTCCTCCTTATTACCTAGAAATGTTTNAAAAAACCCAACCCAAAACCCAAAGTAAATGTATATTACTCTATTTAATCAAACTTTAAGTTATTCTTTCATGTATTAATAAACTTCTAAATTATATATCTGTTATCATATATGGGCCTGCACATGATTTACTGCTTCTGATAGCTTTCTGCACATGTAATTACTCTTCCAGTCAGTGAGATTTTAACATATAGATGTAGGGAAGTTTTCCTCCTTATTACCTAGAAATGTTTGATAGCAGAAGCACTGTCTGCATAAGATGTAATCCCTGAAATGATGAAAATCTGGCTTCCAGCTCAAGATCTCTCATTTAACATTTGTGCAAAGGTCTCCAGGTTACCAGCTACATTTCTATCAAAGCTGCCATTAAAACTTTCCTATGTCCCACATGTTTTGTGAAGGTAAAGCTACTAGTAATAACTAGATTACAGATCTAAGGGTGGTGAGGGTAATCTAAGTACAGACTAAATTTCATACACACACACAAGTCTGTCTTGGAATTACAGATACGTTTCGATGGGAATGAAATTGCCTTTACAGAAATCAGGATAAGTTCCCTTGAAGATTTCACCTATATAATTGGCAGTAGCTTTCAAGGGAGAGGAACTGCCAGAGGTATTGGGTACTAGGGGCAAAGGCACATTAAACACACTCTGTCAGCTGCAGACTGCAGTTGATGCAGTAGCACTCCCACTGAGAGCTAATGGATGATAAAGAGGCACAGCCAAAATGTCTCTGCAGTGCTCATAAGCCCTGGCTGTGCTCAGGGAGAGATTTCTTCCTGGAAATCTAAAGTCTTGAACCCTCCTCCCCTGGAGCAGGGTAAACAAGAAAAGTAGAAGAGGAAACTGCTTTGAATGAAAACTACATGCATAGTATGTGCAAGAGGGACATGGCCAAGGAAGGTATGTTCTATATTTTGTGGAAGAGGCCCCTGGGAAACTTCTCTTTGAATGGTTTATGAATGTAATATTTGTTCTGCCACATGCTCAGTGATTTAATCTCTAAAGTCTCCGCGCTGCAAAATATAGCCATGAACAGAATAGTGTGTTCTTACAAAGCTTCACTGACTCAATGGGATGCTCATCAGCACACAGGCTACACATAGCCTAAAATAAAAATCCAAAGGAGTTAGCATCTTGTGCACGCAAGTCTTTGCATGCTGCCGTATTGATCTGTCTGTAGGTGGTGTTAAACTTGGAGTGTGGTCTGTCATTTGGAATGCCAGTGCACTAAAATGATATTGGCAGGAAGATATTGTCTAGGCATATAAATGCCATGTGTTAAGTGAAGTTTTTATTTTAATGCTAGGGGAAAACAAAATATTTGGTTATTGTGCTGCTTTTTGTTTGCTTGTGTTATTTCAAAGACTGTCATTTGGTGTCTTGCACTCCGGCAAGTTTGGAGCAATTTGGTAGGAATCCTGGAAGCTCTCTTATCACAGTAGACCACTGCACATTCGGAAAATCTGTCTATCATTTGAGTGTTACTATAGCAACAACCTAGTTCCAGCTGGAAAATTTTGGTCCACTTCTGCCTGCATACTTTACTGTACAGGCTTGCTTTCTCCCATGGAGCAGCAGCAAAATGTCTTTTAGCATTTGAGGCATAAAATAACACTTGGGAAAGGGAACTTGTTGGAAAGGACACTGTCCGATCCTCTTGGCATGCCCTAGTGAGCAACTTATTTACTTCCAGATGAATAAAATATGGTATCTCTGGAACAGATTCCTGATAATTATTCCCAATTTTGTTGCTGAACTCATCTATATTAAGAAAAGCAATTTTTGGAACTTTTTAACCAATTAGGCATTTTCTTAGTATTGCTATAAATCAAGATACCGTTTTCATGGTACTTATCATTTCTCCTCCAACTATTGTAAGGGGTGTGCACTAACCCATGACCTATAGTGATTACAAATGATCTCCAGATGGTACCATGGCACCAATATGATGGTACCAATAGTTTATTTAGGTCCAAATGCTTATCCTCCCAGTCATAAGCAAGGAATTCTTTCAAAATATGCCTGAGGTTTTCCAGGAAGGAAGAGGGAGTGTCCCTTGTGCCCTGTTTGGACTCAGGAAGGACCTCTGTTTTGCTGGTCCCAAAGTCATGTCACCAATGGCGTTGGTTCAAATTTCTGAAGGGCAAATGGTGCCTTGATGAACACCCTGACAGCTTGTAGGTTCTGCCACTACTGGCCCCAGGACGGCTCAGTATGTTCTTAGTGCAGTTGTTGAAGTGCGAAAGGATAATAATAAGACTTCCATTCACCTTTTTCTTTCCCTCCTTTCTAATAAAATAGTTGTTAATTCCTTTCTTACAGGTCGAGCCTGCAGAAAGCAGCTGAGGAGAAGATAAAAAAGAAGGAATGTAAAGACAACAGGTTGCTACAAACACAGATGATCAGCCCATTAATGTGTGATCTTGACTTTAATATACGACTATATTCATGCAAAAATATTCCTGCAGGACAAAAGAAACTCTCAGGAGCTGATCAAGTCGGATGCTGAGCTGTTTGCAGGGCTTGGAATTTCTTTGCCTTTTTACTCTGATGTCCTCAAAGGATGGTCACAACTCTGTTAATTTACAGGCTAATTTCAATAGGCTTTACTCTGAGTGTTCCTTCATTACCTCTGCCTTCCTTCCCCAAATTCTCTGTTGGACAATACGAGGGCAAAGAATTTAGGAAAATTTCTTTAGTGTTGAAAATTAAATAGTTAGAATCTTTTTGAGGATCATCTCTGGATGTCTGATATATCACTGGTATTATGCACACCAAGACAGAGAAATGATTCTTAACTCCCCTTCTGTCACATATATTCTTTTAATCTTGCTCTCTGAATTCAACAGAGTCTCTTCTCTGTGATATATGTGTCTCTGCCAGCTTCTTTCAAGCGTTGGCCTTTTTTATTCCAACACTGAACAACACAATTACAATTTTAACAGTGAAGTTTGCCTCCTTCAGCTCAGGCTGGCAGAGTGTTGAGTCTCAAACTATGCAACTGCCTCATCATTAACATGATGCAGAAACAGCTGCTTAACAAATCTCATCCTCAAATGATTCACCAAGAAATAGAGGGAGTATAAATGCAATTGGTTTTGCAACCTGCATTGAAATGGAGAAGGCTTCACTACTCCCTCCTTTGTGCATTGCTTCTCTGTGGAGATCTCTGTCCTGCAAAAACAGCCCAATGCAACTTGATGTAGCTAAGGCATTGTAGGGACAGCCAAATGAGAAAGATATAATAGGAAGACCTTGCTTGGAAGAGTTTATCCAGAGTAACTGAAACTGGTCAAAAGGACTGAAGCAGCAATTACATGTGGGATCCTGTTCTCTTCCTGTTCTGATTGTTAGGATTGAAAAAACCTAAAGTCTCAATGCTTTTCTCAGAACATCATTCTGCTTTCAGCTCAGGTGGTACATCTATTTTATACTTGGAATCCTTGAATTATTATACACTATGACATCTTTTATCTTTCCTAGTTCCCTCATGCATTTCACCTGTAGCAAAATCGTTAGGATCATTTATGAAGTTAATACAATGCACAGTAGCCTTAACTTCTTAACAAATTTTCTATTTCTTTTGTCATTTATTCACCTACGCATGTGGTCTTTAGAGGTGGTTAGGCTTCCTTTATAGGGAGGGGAAGGAAATGCGCCTTCTAGTACTATTTAATTTCATTCTTAATGTTATTTGTGAGGCAGTATGGCCGAAATCTTATCTTTTTGGTTGAAAGAAACAGTCATTCTTTCACACCTGTTACGTTCCTTTCTAAGTTAATTTAAGCAATCACACTGTTAAGAACATCTCCTATTGAAGGCTGCCTTGTTATGCCACTGTGGCTACGGCATTTACTTTTCCAATATGCTGTTTTGCCATCCACTCATCCCTTCCTGAGCCCGGCTGGCCTAAGAATCCAACCTCTCTCTTGCATGTTAAATTGAGAAGCTTTAACTGTAGCCCAAGGGAACAGTGTTGAACAACATGATTTTTTAATGAGCACACTCAGTGTGCGTTGCTCTTGTTTAACATAAAAGAAAAACATAATCCCTGCTCCAAGCCATTTGTAGTCTAAGGGCTGGATTGTGGCTCTAAGCAACATCCAGCAGTGGGGGGAAGGTGCAGAGGGAGTGATTCCTGAAGGCATTTTTCCCAAGTCTGGGAGCTCAGAGAGTAGCAACTGCTGCTACTCTCATGTATAAACATGGAGAACATGACTGACACAAATTGGTAGCCCAGCTCTCACTCAGGAAAAGGCGTGAAGCTTTCCTTTGTGTCTGAATACCAGCAATGAGGCACACAGAAGAAGGGTCTTTTTCTCACCCCGCTTTTATCAGTTGTACAGGATTATAACTGGTTTGTTATAGGAGGTTAACACATATTTCTCCACAGATTTTTGCCACAAATATTGATACAGTAATCAAAGCCATTGTCTTCCTGGGTAAACAGGTTGTAGTTGTCTAAACTGGAAGGACAAATAGACTTTTTTTATTCAGCCAAAAAACTGAAGGTAGACCAAGAATAGCTGCAGCCAAGGAAAGTACTTTCCAGCCATGGCTGCCTATGCAGATTGATCAGAGATGGCATCATGAACCTGTTTGCCCAGCATATGACTCAGATATTGTTTCCATTTCATCACCTGCTTTTGGAGATAGTAACTCACAAAGCACCTAGATCTGACACTTACACAGTAATGGACTTCTTGGGTTAGTACTGCTTCAGTCTTTCAGAGGAAAAAGAACTTGCCCATTCAAGGAATGAAAATGCTTATCGCTACATGTAAAAAGCATCTGTTCCTAAACAACCAGTTTTTAACAACTCTTTTCTGCAGGATATAAAACTAGGGAAAAAAAAATTCCATTCCTCAGACTGGCAGACGAAATATTCCAGGTAAGAACTGATACTATAGATGGAGAGATTTTATTTTCTTCTTGACATCAGAGAGGCATTTTTTCCAAGAAAGAGGCAATTAGAAGTAGGGTGTTAAGGAAGTAGTTGAGGAAGACATCACAAAAGACAGAAATCTGCCAGGTGTCAAAGGAGATAGAGAATGGGAAGAAGAGAAGTCAGGAAGATTCTGAACACTCCCTGCACTTCCACATCTGTATATAGTGAAGGCAAAATGGTAGAAAGAAGATTAATGGAGACAACAGCATATGAAATGAAGCTGACTGAAAAATGGAGCATTTTTAGGCTGAAGAAACCAGTAGAAAACAGATGTTAAATAATGTCAGATTAGCAAACTTGATCTCTTACAAGCACATATGAGTTCAGAGTCCTATTCTAGCAAGAGAAACGTGCATTTGTCCTTCAAAAATGCAACACACTGTACATCAGAGGGCCAGACACAAAAGCTGAATTGTTACAACTCTAAAGTCTATGAAAGATGTTAGGAATGCATCATTTTGGTAAGTCTGGTACAGTCAAAGAGGTACAATATCTCAGTATGGACAAAACTGCCTGTACCATTTCCTTTGAACATGGAATTTATACAACTACTAAGAGTCTAGTTGTGCATATAGAAAGAATGACACCAGTACTACTGTCTAAAAAATGAAAATAAATAATTTAATGAATGTTAGCCAATGTAAAACTTGTGTTCAGATTAGGTTAAATCAGGACATACAGATAATAAGCCCAAATTTTCTAGTGTATTCATTCTTTGGGAAGAGAACCAGAAAACCTGCAATGGCACCTAAACTAAGACCACAAATTGCAGCACTGAAAACCATCCACAGCCCAGAAGTCCTCAGCCTGGGATGTGCTTGCAAAAACCCAGCAAAATCTAGAAGACACCCAAATGTGTCAGTGTATGTATGGACAAGTACTGGTGAGCTGGATATCTTGGCCCTACCCAAAGGCAGAGCCTTCTCTTTAAGACCTTTGGTCAGACATGGCCAGCAGGCACATCACAGAGTCATAGAATGGTTTGAGTTGGAAGGGACCTTATAGATGACTTAGTTCCTATGGCCCTGCCATGGGCAGGGATACCTTCCACTTGAGCAGGCTGCTCAAAGCCCCATCCAACCTGGCCTTGAACACTTCTAGGTACAGGACATTTTCAACATGTGCCTAGAGTTCATGGCCAGCAGTGGGTCCAGGTTCATTTCAAAACACCTTGGAGAAAGGCAAGGTCCTCTTTTCTGGTACAGTGTTTAAAGCCTCCTTATGAGGTAAGAGGGAATTGCTTCTGTCACCACATTAAGCCCAAAACTATACAGACCTACATGTCTGTCTCCATAAATGCCACACAAAATATACTGAGGATGAGGATGAAAGGGTCACTGACTCACTCTCCTGTTGAACTAGATGGATGGTGCAGCCAAGGAAGCACAAATCATAGGTACATAAGCAGAATAGGGCAAGGGGTGCCTGGTCTAGCCTTGGGCTAGGACAGAATTGCCTTTTCAGATGGATTTTTTACCACCAAATGCAACCTTCCTGAAGCCTGTATGGACAGCACAAGAACATAACCTTTTGATGAGAAACATATGCGCCACAGGTAACCTTATCAGACCTGAACACAGGCACACACAGGTCGAAAAACATTTGGCATGAAAACAGATTTTTCTTGCAGCCTTGCCAAGCATATCTGAGCCAATTCAATCAAACATAACGATATATTGTTAAGTCATGGGTTTCCTAAAAAAGGCCAAATTCTGTGTTATGCCTCATAGGAACAACTGTGTGAGTGATCCTTTTGTGCAAGTTAATACGATTTGAAACCAACATCACTTTAATTTGGCTGTAGTTTCTTTCTGAGAAAAATCTGGTTATGATTTTGCAAGAGTAAATGGGAAACTGCACAGACTTTTAAGCTTGGTTATTTTTGACTACTGGTGCAGACATACAGGCACATGAAATATCTGATGAGGGATGGGAACCACACTCCCAAAAAACCGGTTTCAGTTCCTTGTTATTGAAGACAGTCACATCTCACATAATTATTAAAGTATTTTTGTCCAAACACAAATATGTTTATGTTAAGAATTATGATAGCATTACTCTATATTAAAAAAAAAATAATTTCTTTTACCTACTTAAATAAACGAAGCTCAGTCTAACCTTCTCCCTGCTGGAGTAATAAGGTTCCCCTTGCAGTTCTGGCCGGGGAAGCATTAGTGACTCTGGACACTGGGCCATATACAGAAGGCATGTAGGGAACATTCTGCTTTGTCCTGTCAGTATAGCAACATATTTTCAACACCTGGAATTCTGCTGTGGGATTTTGCTGTTGTTTAAACAATGACTGGAAGTTTTGTTCTTGTTTCTGGCCCTGATCACCATGGAGTAGACCTCAGAGAAGTCTCTTGCTGCCTGTCTTACTGCAGTTCTCAGTTCTCCTCTACCCTGAGGATCAGCACATTTTCCCTATTTGTTTTACTGCAGTGAGCTCAGGGCAGAGTTACCACGTAAATAAGTCAGTAATTTCATAACTCAGACATACAATGAGAGCCACTATGTGAAGTTTAAATACAAACTATAGATCACATGAAGTCCACACAGATTTGCCATTTTACACTGTTCCATGATTTCTTATATTTGTGAGGCTGTGAATGCTTGACATATTATCTTTGTCATATCATCTAACAGTTTTTTCCCTTGCAGGAGTGAGATGATAGGAAAACAAAGAATGTATGAGAATGGGTAGAAGTTACACACAAAAACAATTCATAAGGCTTGTCTGTATAGAGGTTGCAGTGTCCTGGTGAACACACAGGTCAGGGATGTTGTTATGGGGTGAAACAAGCTTTTAACTGTAAAAACTTATTTCCCTTTTTCTCCATTTTTTTCTCTCTTCTGGGGGGGAAGGTGGGTTGTGGGGTCTTTTGGGGGTTTTTAGGGGGTTTTGAGAAGGAGGGAAGGGAGGAGGCGTTTTAAGCATCTCTTTTTTATTTTTATAAAAAGGAAGGTAGATAGGCTCCGGACCTTGCAACGCGGTGCTGTGCTGGTGCAGCCCCCGCTTCCGCACATCCCGCCGGGATGTGTGTGCACGTAGGTGGTGGCGGCGGGGCTGGAGGAGAAGCCCTGCAGCGTGGGGGGTGCCCCCGTTCCGTCCCTGTGGAGTGCCGCAGGCGCCGGGCTCGGGGTGCCGCAGCCGGTGTGTGTGTCCGGCAGCCACAGCGGCCACGGCCCCCCCAACACAGGTCCCAGGAGCTGGGGGTGGCAGGAGCTGCTGCCGAGTGACGACAGGTGCGGCCCCGCTGTCCCCGGCGCTGCGCTCATGTGCGGTGGGTTTTCCGCGTGCACGAAATGCGGCGCCAAGCAGAGAATGCCGGCAGCCCTCGCAGCGGGTGAAACCACCCCTGCAAGTGGCTGCTGCTGGCACACGGGGTGAGGGCAGCCCAGTGCCGGTGCCTGGGGCCCCCGTCGTGCTCTGTGGTGCTCACGGGTGGCCCCTCCCCCACCCCGGGCCCCGACCACGAGGCATTTTGGTGGCAAACGCCACCATATTGTCTCGTGGCAAAATATCATGGTGGGGAGGTTCCCGAGAGCCGTTAGTCAATCTGGAGGCGACCTGCACCAGGAAGGACACCGAGATCATGCGGGAATAGACTCCCTATAAAGTAGCAAGCCCAGAAGCACTCTCTCTCTTTGGGGCTTGGCAGTCGTTGGAGCTGCATCTCAACACATCTCTGCTCGGCGTTTTTCCTGTGATTCGGTCAGCAGTGCAGCTTTAGCGACTGTGGAGGCAATGTGGGGGCTGAGGACCACATCG
>VYZS01101869.1:11610-24017 GCA_013400695.1 Neodrepanis coruscans | reverse complement strand
CAGATACAACCTCTGACTCCTAATGGGGTGTATTTGAACGCTCTCAACAACGAGATTCAAGTATAAAAAATAAGCTTAATCCTGACTTTCAGCATTTCTTTTAATAGAGGATGACTATTTCAGCTGTTTGGTATGAGTCTGAGCATATACTATGTGCAGAGATGTGACTTGGTTCTTTCTTTTAATTTTCCACTCTACCTGTTTTCTTGCAAAATTCCAGATACAATAGAGCAGAATATTTCAGTTGCTCTGCTCACACACAAACACATGGAGTTTATCCATTTTTTAAACAGAAGTAAACTCATAAGTAGCAAGTTAAAAAGGTCTCTCAATTACTGTTTTATGCATCTTGGCAATTAAAAAATTTCTCCACAACCAAGAAACCATCATTTCCCTCCAATCAACCCACACTTACAATGATTGAATGAAATCCTATTCATGGATTTCACCTCTAATGTAATACTCGTTTCCCTACTAGGCAAAAAGGAAATGTAGAGAATGGACAGCTACGCCAGGCTGAGAAAGTTGCTCTCTTACACACTTAGGGCAATGAAGTACAGACGATAAGAGTCTGAAAAAAGTTGACAAAAAGAAGCAAAACCCTTCTACTCTATAACAGCAATTGTTTTAAACAAAAATTAAAATTACACTTGTACAGACAAGGGCCACTGAGAATTCTAATTTATTTTTGAATCATATCAAGGTAGACCTGCCACTTCTCAAAGGATTCCTCTCTGAAAGCTGTTAAACTGCACTCCCATTGGGTAGTAGTGTGGACTGAGCTAGACAGAAAAAAATTCCTAAGCACAGCTGTTTTCATCTTTAGTCAAATGTTGTTTATTTATCTTTCATCTTTAGTCAAATGTTTTGTTGATCAGTTCATTTAAGAGACATCAGCAGATAAACTCTGAACTCATGATAATTCATTTCAGTTTGATAATTTTCAATATTTTGGGGGGGGCAGATATGAAAACTTGCTCTGTCTCAGTTTCCATTAACTTCAATGGAGTCAAGGAGATATCCTAAAGCCTTTCATTTGGCCATATATCTGAGTACTTATTTTAAAAGTCGACAAGAACTACCTTTTTCCTCCAAAATAAAGTGATAAATACCACATTTTAAGTCTCACTTAAAATTCAGGACAAATTAAACTTTCTGTGAAAATAACACAAGGAATTGAAATGTAAATGTTTGGGTTTATGATCGGTTGTTTGGGGATTTTTTTCAAGTGTGGAAGAGAGGAAAAATTTCTTATGAAATGCACATGCTTGTTAGCATGCATTATGCTTGTGTAAAAGCCAGAAGCCACCAATCTTCCCAGCCACTGCTTGCTGCTCATGAGCATGATTCAATCATTCTGAATTATTACTATTTTTTAATTGTTGCATAAACACAGAAAATTAAAAACACATTCAACCAATTCATTATGGGTCTATAAGGCTGGTCTTTAAAATTTCATCTGGAT
Organism: Neodrepanis coruscans; assembly: GCA_013400695.1. Lineage (NCBI taxonomy): Eukaryota > Metazoa > Chordata > Aves > Passeriformes > Philepittidae > Neodrepanis > Neodrepanis coruscans. The sequence continues at coordinate 22,552 of VYZS01101869.1, read as the reverse complement.
TTTCTCCCTGCACACAGTTCCCTCAGAACTGCTTTGGAAGTACCCCTTAGGCTTTGTCAGTTCCACTGCAGTAAGCTGTCCACTTTTTGAGGGCATGGGTGATTACCATATGCTGCCCCTCCCCTATTTCTTCTCATCTAGATATTTAATGTTAATGATTTATTTCTTGATTATTTCTTGAACACTGTTTGGCGAAGTCCTAACCAAATGGTCGCAATGCCTGGTTCCTACCTGCTTAACTTCTCCTTTTCATTTGTGGCCATCAATGGAAGTCCCTGAGCTTTCTTATTGGAGTATCTCTAGCAATTTTTCTTTGTTTTTTTCCAACACTCCAAGCTACATCTTTCATCAAAACAGGATTGAGTATAACTTTTACATTCTTTTTCTCTGCTTTGCCTCTTAACTTCTGCCCCTTAACAGAAGGTTTCATTTATAGAAGTTGCCCTCAGAGTCTTTAATTGCTCTTTCTGCATCCCTCCACTGGAATCTGCCACAAAANACCTATGCTGACCATCTGCCTGAAAGGCCTTGCTTCTGCCCTCTCTCTTCACAAGCAACATAAAGCCCTTTATTTACTCTGACTCCCAATCCCAGCTTCCTAAAACTCAATTTGCTCAAACCCATCGTTATTGGATCCTCTTATGCTGCTGACTGCAGAACAGACCTCCAATCTTAAGACTGCTACTTACATTCCCCCAGTGCCAACTTTGTAACAAGACTTGCATATTGNTTACTAATAGGTGGTAAAAATGTATCATACCCATAACTCACATTACAGAATTATTTCTGAAAAAGTGACTTTGCTTCCAAAATGGGTGTACTAGCAGTCACAACATATATGTCTGCAGAGCTTAATGAGCCTGACTAGGGCAAATGGGTATTATTTTTCAGATCATTTCACCTGCATAACATTCCTTACTCTATGTTTTGTGAAGAAAATAAATGTTCTTGACCAACTTCTGTAAAGTGGTAGTGTCAAATGCCTGAATATTTTTTCACAAATTATTTACCCTTATTTGTGACAATGATGATAACAAATGTTGTCAAAAAGAGTCCCATTAAGTATGCAGCTCCTAATTTTTCATGCACAACTACTACATTTCCCTGGGTAAATCAGTTACTCAGTTTGCACATATGATTCCAGTAACAGCACATTAACATGACAAACTGCAACCAGTGTGGGCTGTTCATTGCAGAGAATTCTTTGCTTGGCTTTGACTGCTGCCAAATGTGTTTCTAAACCCCACAGACAAATCCAAACCCTGGTTCATGAATGCCTTGCTATTGAGAACAGTACTAAAAAGCATGCATAACTTAAGCATGGGTAACACTGAAATCAATAGGATTTAATGAAGTCAGTGGAAGTTAATCTAATGCTTATACACTTTAACACTATTTTTAAAAATCAGCAAAAATCTGATCTAAAACATGCAAAATTAGAAAACCAAGCAATATTTAATGCTTTGTCAATCTTCTCATATTTGCATTTCAAGTGTTCATTATACTTTCTTAAATGATGCTTTATCATCTCAAATGTTTGTTTATTACCTGAAATCTTTCTATGTGTCTACTGAATTACAACAGGTAGAAGCAGGCTAGCCATGAGCATCTCTATGTATAGTGGCAGAAGTAGGGTCCTACTGCTATTTTATTTATTCAAATATAACATCCATTGGCTTCAGCAGAGTGACTTCTGTATCACAGTAATAAAGCTGACTTTCCCAGGCAGATGAACATCTTTCCGACCCCCCCCATCGGAAGACCAGTACCTCTGCCACAGAGAAAAGCAAACAAGACATATCAATTCCTAAGCAGCAGCAGACTGCAGCCCTGGGCACCAATGCAAACTAGAGCTGATTCCCTTTTTCTCTAACATGCCAGGGTGTACACTGCTGTAGATCAGGGGCTCTGAGTTTCCCTGTTCTGGGAATCATAAACTTTAGTGGAAGTTCAAAGCAGGCAATGGGGGGCAATAAGTGCCTCAGCCATCCCAAACTAACCTCCCACCACATGATTCAATACTATGAAAGCAAATTAGGCCTCCCTAAGTCTCATAGCTTGTAAATACAATACTGAGAGTACAAACAATTTGCAGGAAGGAAAAAATACTGCCCAGGGCTTGAGGGCAAAATAAAGAAAAGGGAAAAGAGTGAAAAGAGAAAGTGTAACAGTTTAGAAAATAAGTATCCCCTTGGATATGTGTAGGGGCTAAAATAGCCCTGTTAATTTCCTGCACCACTTATCTTCCCCAAACCAAATATTTAAAAAATGGAAAAAAAAAATCTATATCTTCTTGTCATATATTATAATTTTTATGTAAACTTATGACTTAGAAGCCATAACTCCAAGTCATAACCTTGCCAAAATTATTTCAAGAAATATATTCAGCTAACCTTTGGGCTGGCACCTTAGGCTGGCTATTCTCTGCCTTAAGACGTAGAACGCTGCAAAACAAATATCCAAAAAAGAAATTCCAGCTTTTTTTTTTTTTTTCCTGTAAGGAGGACGGACTTGGCTGAGGTTTTTATCAACTTGTTACATTCCTGGAGAATTACACACATTCAACATTCAGAGCTTTTCTGAAATAAAAAAAATTCTGGTACACATTTAAAAATAGAAATACCTTACGTCAGTATTTCATTATGAGATTTAACAAACACATTCTGATACTTAAGAAAAATCAAATGTAACGACGTGATGCTATTCTTATTCAATCAGCTAAGGAGATACACTTTGTCATGTTTCATATGGCACATAATTGTAAAAATTCTCATGTTTCACAGTTCAGGTTCAGTGTTTTCATCAACAGAACCAAATGCTTTTCTTAAAGAGACAGTATACTTTCATTTAAATACAGCTATATATTTATAATTCAATGCTGCATCTCCAGAGATCAAACACAGGCTTAGCATCTGGATGCTAATTCGAGAGCAATTAAAATTACACCCATTTATAAGTATCTGAACATCTGCAACCAATAAACATGTTGGCATATAAATTTACTGGTCATTTTTATAATGTTTAAAAATCTAATGTCATCTAAATTAAAACTAATACCTGGAGACCTTTTCAGCTCTTACTACATGAAACAAGATACGCTACAAAATTTAAATAAGATGGGAATGCAGATATATGTTTCAGGCTATTTTAAATCAATTTATTTAACAATAAATTTCATGTTAGCCGCACAGCTTGTTAGGGTACATAGCCTTATTACAGAAGACTGGGACTTAAGCAACAGCAGCTCTTTGTATTTTAAGTAGTATTTAACCAACACTTAGGGGGTTTCTTTGACTGCAACTTATGCTGTCTTAAATTATTTTAACTGGGCAGTCCTTTATCATTTGTTACAGTAGAGGGAAGCTCCCCAAGCTGTTGCGGGGCTTTGAGAGAAGCTCCAAATACAAATCTATGAAAGTTGATATATAATACAAATCAAATCACGTTGTTGAGATGGGGGAAAAGTGGGCTGTGAAACTACTATTCCATGTATGAAGTGCAGAAGAGATGCAGCAGGGATGTAGAAAAGGATACTGTATCTTTAATGTGGTAAAGTCATAACTGCTTTAAAAGCATAAAGGTTCTAAACTTTATTTTAAACTTTTTTTAAACTTCTAAACTAATCTCAACTGAATAAAAATAGCAAAACCTCTTTTTTATTTTCTTGCATAGCAGTATAAAGCGGTATTGCAATTCTGTATAAAAAGTCTTTTTCTTTGAAAAGTATTGGGGATGCACAAAAATATTGGTTATTCTAAAAGAAGCAGACAATCTGCATGTCAATATTCACTAAACATCATCAACACAATATTTAAATACAGACTGTGTTCTTACAACCACAAATTCAGCAGCAAAACTCTTACTGACTTTAAGGATGTTTCTGCTGAGCAGCCCCCCCAGAAGCCAGTATTTCACAGCTCATTATATTGGCACAATCACGGTTTTATTTTTGTGCATCATGGATTATACAGAATTGCTGTTCCCATTGAAAGCATTGTCACATGCAAGAAAGTCCTAAGCAGCTCATGGCCTTTTCTCTCATTGATGTGTGGGATGATTTATATGGGTAAACTCCCATTAACATTAGTTATAAAAGAATCTCCTTCTATGCATCGATGAGAGCATAGCCACCTTGTCCTCCCCCTCCCACCACCTTGCTTCTTCGTAAATAGATTGCACAACACAGATACAGAGTTTTTAGGCTCATTAGGACAGGAGCAGCAGCAAAGACACTAAGTTTCTTCACAACTGTTATAAAAGGCAGCAGCATGCACAGTTCCCAGCAAAGCACTCAGTTATGCCTGCATCTGCTATGTATCAGCTTGTACAAACTCCCCTCTCTCTCACACAAGTCCTCTTAAGAACTTCCTGAAATTGGATGCTTTCTTCTAGTCTTGACTAAAACTAAATATTAACCTGACATCCTTCAATTAACACTTTTTTAGCGATGCAAAGCTAAGGGGAGGTGTAAACGGATGGTTTGACTTTATTGTCTACCTTCCTGATTGCTCTGTCCCTAGGCTTTTAAGCCAGTTGTCATAGGTTTAGTGTAAGGTGGTGGGAAACTGCTTTGTTGATCTATTTTGGGTTTGCTCCCTAGGTAGAATACTCGAACCTCAGCACAGGCCACTCCTTCTCAAGACACTTTGTAAGACTTTGTTATCATTTAACGAGAACTACACACAGAAATAAGTGAAGTTATCACATAACATCACTGTGTGTAAAATCCATATTCAGTCAGATTTTATTCCCCTGAAGCATCTTCTGTTGGTCAAACTTCCTGGGCATCAGACAAAATATGCTGACTCCAACAGTTATGAAGACTCCTGTTAACACAGGATTTGACAGTAGATCTGTATCTCTTTAGAGCAGCTGCAGATCCACCCTTTAACCTTCTATTCTGTACATACATGAAGGGAGCAAAAGGAACCATTTTTGCCATCAGCTCTAGCAAAGGAGTTGTCCAAACTGTAAACCACAATGAGAATTCAAGCCATTTTATATTACTTTTCTTTAAAAGAAATTCACTTAATGCTTTAACATAGATTTAAAAGGTTATCTCTTCCTACAGTTATTGGCTGTTAAACTGCAGCTAAAATTTTTAAGCAATCTTTACATCTTTAGGGTACCCTGACTACATATAACTAATGTATGAATCAATTACAGACAGACACACGGCCAAGTACAAAGCAGGTGTATTTCATCCACATTCATTGTACAGCTTTTGAAAGAACTAGAGATACTTGTAAGCCAGTTAAAAGGAAGGCAGATAGACCATGAGTTTAAGAATAATTTTCAGAAAACCAAAACGGATTAGTGGCAAAAACATACACGAACAATTATTTTTCAGATAAACTCTGGCATTGCCTGTCAGAAACTGAAGGGAAGAACTTCCACTCTCATACTGGAGAACGAAAAGCATCATACTACTTCTCACAAAAGTCTCTACATGACTGAGTGCATCTCTTATCTCTTATCTTAGTTTTCTGATAGGCTAACTGGGTTCAGCATGTGAATATATATTCACAGTTGATTTCTGTACATTGGATTATTAGCAAGGGTCAATCAGCAGAAGTTCCAAGGACTTTCCTGCTGTTTTGCCTACTTTTGACCAAGAAGAGACACTTGGAAATGAAGATCTAGATTATCCTTTTCTTGAGAAACACTCAGAAAAATGCCCATCCCTGACCGCAGAACAATGTTGCAGACATCTTCTTAGGTGGATGATATAACAACCTTCAGCAAACAGGTCTCCCAGACTACAATGGCTAAAATGGAGATATGGACATGACTGTTTTCTATTCTGCAGTTGACATTTCTCTTCAGCTGAAAGAACTGAGATTCAGCCCTACCACTGCTGGAAATTCTCTCCCCTCCCATATTTCAAACAGCGAAAATCAATGCTGAAAAACACATTAAAAAAAAAAAAAGTTTAGTGAACTTCCTAAGGCACTCAGAAAGTGCATTTGTACAAGATGCACATCTCAACTTGATTTTTACTGTATCCTTTAGAGCCCATTGAATGGGTTCTGGGTTAAGACAACACACTCAGGAGCACAGATGCAGCTGCCTTACAGTGCAAAAGAATTTAAAATAAATTTAAAATAAAAATGCACTATTGATATTCTACTCTCACCAGAAACACTGCCACAAGAAGTCACCTCCTCTACTCTGAGAAAAGAAACTCAGAAGAAACTCTTTCCACCCTCACTTTTGCTCTGGCTTATAGTTTTGCCACATGTGCAAGAATAGCATACAAAAAAACAAACAACAACCCTCTTTCTACACACAGCTCCTCAGGTACTTTATCAACATACCATCGTCCACAGAGGCAGGCTTTTGTGTGATTACTCCCACTTACAGCTATTACTCACACTTCTACTAATCAAGATGCAAGTAAATCCCACAGGCTGAGCAACAACATGGGATTGTTGGACTAATTTCAACTTGGATATATCATACCTAACTTTAAAGCACTGAAGCTTTGAGTCCATCAGTGTAAAGGAACAGCTTTATTAATGCTGAGGGCACTTGACATGAACTAAATAGCTGGTGCTTAAACATTTCTGCTGCTTCCAAATTAGCCTTTCTACACACTAGCTTTAACTAATGAAACTGGCTTATATACCAAATCAAAACTTGAGAAAACTACTTAGTTATGTTAATGATTAAATATATCCACAGTTTTAAATCAAGGCCACTAAGTAAGTGTAGATGGATTTTCAATTTACAAGGACTAAGAAATGCCAATGAATTTGTGGTACATTTGTCCAGCCCCTTTGAAAATATGGTTATATTTGTAAAATCTCAAAATGCATCTAGTTGCCTAAACCTTAATCTCACTCTGGTGTTCACAACCTGCAACAAAATAAAACAAATTAAAAAAATCCAACCTGTTTCAAAGTTCTTGATTATTTCAGTTGGAAGGACTTCTAAGCCCCTTTGCTGAATTGGAAAGGGCAATTAGGAAGGGAATTTCATGTCACTGCAGAGCAAACATTTCTACTAGCTGAGATACTACAGCTGACACTGACAGACTTTGGAAGCAAGTTTACAGACAGATCAGACCTACATGTACAAGTCTTGATTGGTGTAATTTATTAAGAGGAGACAGAGGAGGTTATAAAGGAAGAGTGTAAATTAAAGGAGGGGCCCTATTTCAACTGCTTCCTACATGTTTATAAGAGCAGAAGGCACTGAGTTATGCTGACTTGCATTACTAAGCAGCAGTAAGCTCGACTATGCTCTATGTGCCCTCCTTTGTCAGTCAAAGGGACATAAAAGGAATAACTCTACACTTCACAAAAGCAAGTTTAGTTAACACAGTTCAGTTTCCACTTGCAATTGCATGGTTGGATTATGGATGAGAGATCAGGAGCACGGAATCACCAAGGCTTAAAAAATTACAACTTGTGAGCTACGCCACACTCCTGCCCTGTTAGAGCTGACATATACAGGCTGAAACATCTGTCACAATTAAACCATTACCTTAAATAGCACAGTTGGTTTAAACTAGCACATTTTTTTCTCAATACCTGTGAGCAAAAGGCAAGCCCACATGCATTTCGTGGAGCAGCTCTACTGTAGAGCAGAAAACGTGTCCAGCTATGTTAGTGACCACTTGCCTATGGCTCATCATAGTTCAGACCTCTTTCAAAACTGAGACAACCTTGCAATGTATCATAGTCTATGTGTTTGCTACACTCTGGCTCCAGCATGGCTCTCACCTTTCATTTGTTGTCAGATGGATAAATTCAGAGGTAATTAGTGCCCACACAGCAAATTATGCCTGAGTCAGCAGGTGAGAGTCCAAAGGTGCTGCAGCGCTTTCAGGCATACCAAGGATGGCTCAAATTAGTTTGAAAAAAGGAGTTTAAGCTCACTAATAAAGAGCTCAGCACTATTGCCTGAATATTTACAGCCTTTTCTGGAGTAATTTCTAAATTGGGTCTCACTAATACTTTTTAAGCCTGACTCTATACTTGCTTTCATCATGCAAACACAACTTATTCTAGAAACAACCAAGAAAATGTACATCTAGTAGAGAAAGTCTGACATCAATTTATGCCACTCATTTCAGGAATGGGACTAAGAGGTTTGCCATTGTCCACAGAGAAAGCAGAAGAAATAATTGTGTACTTGGCTTTTGGGAAATTTTTCAGTGATATTCCTTTGCACAGTAAAACACCCAAGTTTTCCTTTGAGGTCAGGAATGCTGCTTTCAGTGCCAGGTTAATCCTTCATACTGGGTATTACATTTCCAAGGTGAAGAGCTGACTACAGATTTTCTATTTGGCTTCAAGCAGTAGAAAGATTCACTTCCATTCAGTGTACTCTCCCACTTTGTGATAAGCCTGGAATTTCTACCACTCACAACTGGGGCAGATTTTCTTGCTTTATGTTGCTAAAAATTTTTCACCCATTAAAAACTGAGAAGGAGCTGCTATGGTTTTAGTAAAGTTTTCATCCAGGTAACTGAGACTCTTCTGAACGAACAATTCAAAACTTATCAGCACCCCATATACAAAAGAAAAAGGGGAAAAAAACCCTTTAGACACCTAAGTGATAACTGTGTTCTTTTGAAAGTCTTGTCCCAACTATGGGAGATGATTACAGAAAATATACAAGTCTTCTAAACGTCCATGGAAAACAAATCTGTGAATAATGGACTAAACCACAGTGGAAAGAGGTGAGAGAATTCACCTGGTTTTAGCCTTTTTAAAAAAAAAGAGCATTTATACTATCAGGAAAAGCTGGCACTAAAAATGACCTTATTGACAAAATTCAAAGAGAAAGCATTTTTTAGTTTTTGCTATGTATTATTACTTTTGTCTCATTTTCAATTTTTAGTGATGAATCTTTTGATAGTATCACTTTATGCTATTCCTGTCTCCGAAGAGCATAAAAATACAATCGCAAATCAGAATTGGCAATAGTGAGAAGTCAACTTCCACCTAAACACAAGCTGCAATTTATGGTCACAATATATTTTTAAACTTGTCTAAGAAAAGGGTCACAGTCAGATAGCAGTCTGGGCTTTTTTGGGTTTGGTTTGGTTTTTCTAAACAATGCAAATTACTTCATAGCCTCAAACATTTTAACATGCAATGATCTTCAGATAAAACAGCATTATGAAAGGTGGGCATAGATTCTATTGTCTCTTGTGTAGCCTCAATCAATCTATTTCTCCTTCTTTCTTTGTAAATGTTCACCCCAAGGAAAGGATTTCCTCTTACCAATTAAGGCTCTAAAAATCAAAATGATTCATTGTATGACCTGAGAAGTATCAACCTGAGAACTCTGCATCAAAGAAATAGTATCAGGGATATTGTGTTCTAGAAGTACTTTACATAGTTTTTCACCAGTAGTCATTTTGGGCTTTTATCATACATAGGAAGAAGAAGCCAGTCTTCCTGTTTACAGATTTGAACAAAACCTTTGCTGAGAGTTGCACTGTCAATGCTATATCTATCTTTTGCCTGATATTTGCCACCTACAGTCACTGCCCTGAAGACTAAGCAACTTACAGCATTTAACACCTCTTTAAAAATGGCTTGGCAGAAAATGATCTAGCCTGCATATGTTTATATCTAAATAAAAACAACAAAGGACCAGTGTTTATAGGCTTGTTCCTGCAAAAACGTCAGGGATGTCACTCATGTATGCACTGTTAAATACACGAGCAAGCGTTTCCAGAATCAAAGGCTGTAATTTTAACAAGCTGAGGTCTCTGTAACACTCCTAAGAATTTTAACTTCTACACAGTACTAGCTGCTACCACAGAATACCTTTTGAAGATGTAGTTAACGATGAAGACTTATCTACTTGTTTATCCCCCAATTATATCAAAGATTCTAGACAGATGAGAGAGTCTCAGAGATGCTTCTCTTCACGTGTGACCCAGTAAAAGGATGCTGCCTGGCAGATTTATTCCCCTAGTTTGGGGTTACTGAAAGAATTTTTTAACTTAATACTAAGTGGAACATGTCCATCAACTTTCTAAGTGAAATATCAATAATTTGGGTTTCCTTTTTGGATGCAAATATTCTCGCACCACAGTGCTTGTAACATGACACAACATACTTACTTCAGGTTATCAGGTCAGAGCATGAAATGGAGCAGAAACCAAACTGAAATTGCCAAATTCTCATTGCCGTAACTTAAGTTTACCTTACTTGATTGCAATCATTTCTAGTACTGTTGAAAACAGACAGAATTTTAACGTGACAACATCCTTCTAAGTCAGACTCACACGTGCAAAAGCCTAAGCCCTGAGTTGAAAGAATGTGTGTGAACATGTGAAAGACGTGAGTAGGTGTGTACAAGCCTTTCCTACAAGTGACTAGAAGCCCCAGCAGCAATGATACTCACGCTGGCATTGTCCCCAGGACACTCTGGCCCAGCCCCAGCAGCAGTCAATCCTGCTTCCAAATCGACACAGTCCTGCAGAGGGGACTATTTGTCTGGGCCACCTGAACAACACAGTTCAGAAAAGTCTGGTGAAATATTTTGAAAGTAACTAAAATCATCTCAGAGTAAGACAAAACAAAACAAACAACAGCAACACCACAACAAAAACAACAAACAAACAAAAAAAACAACAACCAAACAAACAAAAAGACAAAGACCAGCAAAAAACCCTCCTGCATGGACGTATATAATCTTTTTCTTAAAAAACGAGTAACTCCTCAGTAGATTTGAGCCTATAATGTTTCTATTATTAATACTTTGTTTAGTTCAAAAAACGTAAATGACTGTAGGTGTAGAAGGGAAAAGATAATTAGGGTTAGCAAAGCTTGAAAAAACTGACGTGCACAGTACGCTCACTGCTGCCACTTCCAGGCAGGCATTGAACAGTTTCAGAAGTCTGAAACAAAATTTATATTATGGAATAAACACCATCATAAAGTTTCAGCATTGGTTTATTTCACAATATACGGCC
>VYZS01101868.1:0-28652 GCA_013400695.1 Neodrepanis coruscans | reverse complement strand
CCTGTTCCCCGGAAAAGAGGAAAGCAAAAGGAAAAAGGCTACAAACATAAGGTGAAAGATCTGTTTTCTTCAACATGTTTTTGATTCTTTGAATCTGCGCAGTACAAAATATCCCTTTACGCCTGGAATTGCACTTTGACAGCTTTCTTCTGTGAGATTGACTGCAGCAAGGCAGCCAGGGAAGGGATTCCTTGCATCCTTACATTGAGCATAATTTATAAACTGTCCGGAGTTTTTAGGCTTGCTTCTATGCCAGGGTGTGGCCTGCTGCCTCTATTGCCCTGGACAGCTTTGGGAGGCAGAGGAGCTCTGTTGGTGTGGAATCTCTTCAGCAGCACAGCTCTCTCCTGATATTTATTGCAGCACTGCTAAAAAACTTCCTGTCCTCTCTGGCAGCCTCTTTTGGCTGATCTGAAGCAGAGGTGGAGTTGCACGCTTCACTAGATCACTGGCTGAGATAAAGCAGTGGCGTTTTTAGCCCTGCTTCAGTAATTCTCTTTATAGGAACCTGTTAGGACTTATAATTTGACTTGGGAAACGCTTTGTCAAGGAGCCTGTGGGAATGAGTTTTGTGGCTCATCGCACCATCTCCATTTCCAAACATAACAGCCCTGAGCAGTTGTAGCCAGTTAATGTAATGTGACACAGGGGTCTGGTCTATGTCTTTAGGAAGGTGGCTGGAGAAATTAACTTGTTAGAATTGCTCAAGTGAAGAACTACAGAGGCTACTGTGTTACTTTTAAGAGAGCAAATAATTTCACTAGGCAATGATGTCTGGTTTTTCTTTTTCTTTTATTCTAGCGCTTTATAATCTATGTTAGTGCAGAACCATCAGATTGAATGTGCTCTTGCAGATACGAGTTCCTGGTTGCAATGCTCTCATTTAGTTCTCCTTTTCCAAGGCCGTGTTCTCTCCTTGTGCTCACAGTGCCACAACTAGTGACATTCTCACAAGTAACTTTTCTGATTCTGGAAGTGCTTGGCTGGAACCCTATTCTGTATGTAAATGAAGTTCCAGCATGGCTGCAGTATAGAAGGAATCAAACGGTTTTTTGCTTACATAAATGTCTAGTTTTGCATCTCTGGAAGCCAAAATCTGATGCAAACTGGAGAGTATTTGGCTGGTTTGCTGTCAGGCTTCATAAAACATTTTTAATCTGCTGAGATGAGATTTTGATGTTTTGGGTATTTTTTAAAGGAAATATGTCAGAAATTTGAGTTGTTCCTCCTGCCTTGGAATTGGTTTTGATTTTAGGAGCAGTTGGGAAGCCTTTGATTTGCTGTTGTGTAGCCAAAAACTGCACACACAGATGAGAAAAAAGTTTCTTGCTGGTTTCGGGTGTTAGCAGAGGTTCCTGTCCAGTGTGAGGGATTTTTGTTTTTAAAAAGAGTACAGAGTTAAAGGAAAGAGACCTCTCAGGCATGGACATTGTGAGTTTGATAAAGCACATCTTAGATGTGTGTGGATCTCGTGTTTGTCCCAAGGTGAATTGATGGAGAAGGCAGATCAAATCATGCCCTGAGTTCAAGGGATGCAGGAAGAATCAAGAATAAGCAAAGCAAACAGGTCTGCTCAGATATTTTGAGGAAAACAGTGCTGCATTTGCCTTGAGAGCCCTGTTGGCTGTTGCTTTTCATTTCTGTGCCAGGGATCCATACCATATGCATTCCCCTTTACAGGCTGTTGTGTTCAGGATGTGTTGGGATGCTGGGACATCTGGTTCCTGGGAGACCTGCTTCCAGGGACCTTTTTGCTGTGTTGGGAATGCACAGGGATTTTTATTAGTCTCAGCAGGAGTACAGAGTGCTTACCCAGGAGCAGTACTTCCTATGTTTGCCAGACACAGTCTCAGGGAATAATCCATGTGAATGTCTTAAAGATGCAAAATGCAAGCATGGCCCTTTGTTCTGTCCCCTCTGCTGCTCAGTCTTACTTTTGTCTCATTGGTTACCCACTCAATTATTGTCTTTCTCTTCTTTTTGTCTCCAACTTTTAAGGTTCCTCAAAGATTTATGGCTAAATGGGAAGTAAGTGTTGGACAGGCGGAAGACATTCTTCTTGGAGGGCCAGAAGATCAAAAGTCCAGCCAGAGCTCCAGCGAGCTGGACAGTGAGAAGGACATGCAGTCAGAATACTACACCAATGGCCCTGAAACAGAAAGGGACAGGCAGCTGAACGGCTGCTTTAAATCCTTGGCATTTGACTCCAGACACACAGCCAGTGAAAAAGGAAAATTGCACATTAAGCCACATGTGAAAAAAAGCTCTGAAAGCAGGAAAAGGACTAGAGTAAAAAAGAGTGGCATGAGAGGGGAGGCACCTAGGGGAGAAATCAAAGAGAAAATGCCAGAGAGCATAGTTAGAAACATGATTGTTGGGGACCTACCGGAGAAACAGGCATCCCATGAACTTCGCCGGATTGCCAACAGCCTGACAACATCCAGTAGCACCAGGGAAAACCATTTGCTTTCCTCCTTTGGAGAAAGACGTTTTGAAAAGACACCTTTGAAACCAGACTATGAGAATCGTAAAAGCGATGCTCTCAAGAACACTCTCCAAGGAGATCTGTTTTCCAGCCCATCTTTTGAGATAGAGAAGAGCTCCTTGGGTCTTCTCTGCAGTTCCAAATTACAAATACACTATTGTGATGATGGTATTGAGAAAAAGCAAACTGAATCAGATTCCTCTTCTTCCCTCTCTGATGGTGGGAACAGTGATGTAGATACCATGGACCAAAGTTCAGAGAGAGCCTCTAGTGCTCTTGAAGTTAGTGATTCTTCAGATAAAGTGGAGAAGGAATTTCCTATGACATCAAGTGGAAACATTAAACTTTCCATGTATCTTTCTCAGAAGAACAGCAGGAGGGCCATGAAGAAGTCATACAGAGATCACAAACCTCTGGGAGGTTCAGTAACCAGCAGACTTGATGCTGAATTTGCAGATGGGGAGCTGGAAGTTGGCTTCTCTGGTGCTGCGATGTCACTGATGGCTTTTGACTGCTCTTCGGATGTGAGAAATGACAATCTTTCCCTAGCAAACAAACACACTACCCCCCAGAGTGTTTCCAAGGACAGCTCCTGGCCTACTGTTGCAAATCAAGCAATCTTAAAACCAAAAGGCATGAAATTATCCCGAATCAGGAGTATAAAATGCAAACATAAAGAAAAGATTGGTGGCTTGGAGCCTTCTCTTTCAGAAGAGGAGGGTGGTGTGAATCGCTGCTCTTCGGATACCAAAGGTTTCTCTGGCCTTCAGAGAGATTCTCTTCAGAGAAGTGGAAAAGTTGATGGTCAGAAACTGTTAAACAACATGCACGAGAAACCCAGGGATTCTGCCGAGATCGAAACGGCTGTGGTGAAACACGTCTTGTCGGAGCTGAAGGAACTCTCTTACCGGTCCATGAATGATGATGCCAGTGACTCTGGCACTCCAAAGGCCACAGTACCTTTACTTTTCTCTTCTGCCTCTGGTCATGGTCGTTTGCCTATTGAACCAGATTACAAATTCAGCACCTTGTTAATGATGTTGAAGGATATGCATGACAGTAAGACGAAAGAGCAGCAACTGATGACTGGTCAAAATATAGTCCCATTTCGTAATACCAGCACAGCTGATGGTTCTGGAAGCAATTCTGCGAGTGGTCTGAAGTCTTTGTCTATTGTAGGTCCCCCATATAAAATAGAAAAAAATGGAGATTGTGTCCAGGAAACAGTAAATCCAAACTCCACTTTAAGCAACTCCTCATTTTCACACAATCCTCCAACCAAGTTGACGGGGATTGGTTCTGGTAAAAGGGAGCCTGCAAGTGCTGCTGTTTCTGGGACAAATGGCACAAATTGCGTGTCCAAACGCAACTGTTCAAAATCTAAGCAGTCATCTAAGCTTGGAGATAAAACAGTTTCAAACAGAAAGGACTTAAAACCAGGAGGGCCAAGTAAGTTGCTAAGTCGGTTATCCAGAGATTCAGGAGAACATGCATTCCGTGTGCACGGTTCAGTTGCCAGTCCTCTAGGTAATGAGGCAGAAGATACTGAGAGGAAAGAGTGTATTGATTTAACAGAGCATTCAACTGATGAAGACTCTGCCTGTTTATCTGATGACAATTTAGATCGTATTGGAAGGAGACCCGAAGCTGGTAGAAATATTGAGAGCTGCAATTCTGCTGAAAATGGGCAGAGTCCAGACTTGGATTCAGAGGCAAATAGTGAGAGCTCTCTTGGTGATGAGTCTAATGATATAAATCACGTAGCACCCAAAAAGCGATGGCAGCGTTTTAACCAAAGCAGTGCTAGATCTGATAAGCACAACAGTAGATCTAGGGAACAAGGAAACTTGGAGAGTGCCTTTGGCCTGAATTCTCGTGGCTTTTCACTGAAGGGAAATGAGTGCTTGGGACGTAGGCATTCCCCTCATTCAAAGGTGCTTGAGGGAGACCTGGCAGTTCAGGACTTTGAGAATCGTTTAGACTTAGTTGATAAACATTTGAATGTATGTGGTAAGCCAAACACCAGTGTGATGGACTCAGAAACAAAGCTTGGCAACTTTGCTCCCCAGTCTGAATTCTCTGCACAAGGTAAGGGAGCTGGACTTGCGCCAGAGTGTGTATTTGTATACATTTTATACTTTTTCATTTAAAGGATAAGTTATGGAACTTGGGGCTGTCTGACAATGTGGAGATGTCTACGTTTGAGCAGAAGAAAAGTGTGGTGCCTTGGTTTGAGTTCTCTGTAAGCAAGGAGAACAAAGAAGGCAGATGAATTAATGGGCTTGTGCTCAGGTTAGTGGTCAGAAAGTTTCACATGCATTACAAATTATCGGTTCCTCCACCGTGAAAGGTAAAATGAACATCCTTCTCTGAGCTTGGGAATTTTTTTAAACTTGAACTTTCATAATGTGTTCCTTAGAGAACATGCTTGGTACTAGCAGGGTAGATCAGCGCTAGAAATTTGTCTGAAACTGAGCCTCAGTGGCTGCAGTAATTTTATTTTTTGTAGTGCTGTTTGACATAGTTTCTCTTGGGTTTGTTCTGTAGAATTTCATGAAGACGATATGTTGGGGATTTTGGGGGGGATTTTTGCATTTTGCAGTGTGAAATTTTATTAGCTGTTAGTAATGAATTGGGGAGCCCCACAAATTTCCTAATTTGTAGCTCTGGTATGTCTGTCTGATGAGTGAAGAGGAGAACATAAGGGAGGGAAACTGACAGGGAGGCTGGGCTGGAGGAGTGTTTGGAGGATGGCATACACAAGCGAGGCAGCAGCATTGGAAGGGAAATGACCTTGGAAGGAGAAGACATCTAAGGACCACAAGGTCAGACACCCCTGCCTCTCCCACAGAGGTGGGGACATGGGTTAAAGCCAAAGAAAGAAATAAAAAGGTGTATGCAAAAGGAATAGGGCAAGCAGAACCACATTTGACACAACCTTACCACATTTACCAACCTTGGGCTTCTGCAGGGAATCTGGGGAAACACATCGTAATAAAAATAGTAATTTTTTTTTTTGCTTAGGTTTCACGAAACTGAATTGCTCTAATCTATTTGCAATATCATAAGATAACTTGTTAGAATTTTGAGCCTGTGTATTTTATAATTTTTGTGTTCCCTCAGTGGGCATTTTGTTGTGTGTATTTTGCTCTTGGTGGTTGCTGGAGGCTGCCTGCACTTCTGTTTCAATGTGGCAAAAGCAGCTCCTGGCTTGGCGATTGTGGGACCTGCCCAAGGCAAGTCACAACAGGCACAGAAACGAGCCTGAAGGGTGTAACACAAAGGGTAAAAGTTCTAGGTTTAAATCATGACCAGCTTAATCATTCACTGACTCCTCTGGTTGGGTCTGTGTGTTTGTGAGGACTGAAGTCTCCACAGAGCAGTTGAGAGGATACATGTTGTTCTGGGCTGTCAAGGCTCTGCCACAGGAGCGTCACAGCTGCTAAGGGAGCGAGTTCCTCCTTTGTGCTGACATCCAGCCAGCTTCTCATGGCTTTGTGGTGGTTTTGCAGTTGAAGCATCCCTGCAATGTTGCTGTGTGAGATGAAGATAGGAGTCTGCAGGGAGAGCTAGAGAAGAGGAGTGTCTGAGAGGCAGTAAAGTGAGGAGGGTAGTGGCAGGGAGAGGCAGCGGGCTCCTGGGCAAGGTGGTGGTGCTGGAGAGGAGTGTGCACTGTCCTGATGCTGCACACAGGGGTGCAGCAGCAGCAGTCAGGGCCTGGATTTGCTTGCAGAAGTGCCAGATCAGCAACGTGGTGTAATCCAATTCCTGAGCCCTAAATAGCACGTGAGCCCCAAGCACACACGACCTTGGTGGACAGTTGTGCCGCCACTGTCTGCTGCACTGGGGGCGTTGAGGTTAGTAAACCTCTAATGCTGTGAAAAGACCATTTATTTTTGTTGGGCAAGACAAAATACATAGAAAGTAGAGAGCTGGAAGCTGAACTGACTGCAGCTTTCAGATGAGAAGTGCTTGCTGGTGCTTCCTGTGCTTGCTGGTGTTTTGAGAAATTGTGTGACCCATCCTTTTCTGTAGCAGCAGTTTCAGTATAAGAGATCACAACGTATTGCAGTCACAGCTGTACAATTCCCATTAAGTTCAAACAGTATAAAGTCTATATTGTAGTTAAATGTAGTAATTAGGCGTGTTTTTGCTGCAAACTATGTGGTGTGATTTTAAAGCAAATAAGGCAGAAGTGAAGATTAGTGGAATTTGCCGACGTAAAACAGTTTTATAGATAATAATTTCATCATGTACATGATTTGCCAGTGCTGATCAGACTGTATTTGGGATTCTTGTATGGGATCTCCTTTGGAACAAAGAAAGCAGTTAAGCCAGTCCTTCTGGCACAGTGCTGTGTGCTCTGCTTCATGGCTTTGGGGCTCTGAATAGTGGCCTGGTGAGGATACTCACCCTATAACTGGTTCTGTGCTGAAATGTGTGTTTCACCCAGACACCTGTGCAGAGTGTTGTTAGAGGCTGAAAATAGCTATGTTTGAGAAAGTTGTTTCTTCTCTTTTGGCTACATTTGACATTTTCGTGCTTGTTTAACCACAAAGCCACAAGTGTAGCAGTCTTGTCCAACATCCCTGTTCTGGAGTATTGCAGTGGAAGAATGCTTTGTTATGAAATGCTTCCATTTTAAAGAAGAAAAAGCCACCTCCTACAAATAAAAAGAAGCAAGGAGAATATTTATTGGTTTTTCCTAAACTTTTGGGAGACCACAGATGTCTTCGTGACTAGAAAAAAATCTTTGAAAGCTAAATTTTGAAAGCTAATTTTGAAAGCTAAAAAAAGTAGAGAAAAGTCAGAGCAATAATGGAAAGGGAGAGGACATAAATCTTGCTTCTGCAAGATTTTTTTGGAGGTTGTCATGTGTTGGAGTGTTGAGGTGATGTATCATGAGTGGTTAGGGTTGTGCTGAGGAAATACCTGTTACTCTGTGGTGGTGCAGCATTGTGTAAACACAAAAGACTTGAGCCCTGAAGAGCTCACGGTCACTGGCTCTCTGATCTCTTTTGTGGAATAAATAAATCAATAAATGGGCTTAGAGTAGCAGATGGGAGATTTGTGGTAAATGAAAAAATGCCAGGGGGCAGGGAAAGGGAAGAAGTTAAGCTTTAAGTGTTACTCATGAAACTAGTGACTGAAATGTGTTCCTGTGCTCCTGCACTAAAACCAAAGGATTTGGGGTAAACAGCAAAAGAGTTGGAATTGCTAATGGTCTTTGGTTTTGGTGAAAAAACTATGAACAGGTTAGATGTAGTTTATAGGGAGATATAGGGTTAAAATATAGGAGTCCTCAGTGTAATGTTTTTTGGTTTCTTACCTGAGCTGATGTTGAAGTCCCTTAGGTCTTTAAAAATCCCACCTGCCATGTCAGGATTGTGGAAAATAGAAATCTCAAAACTTTAAGGCTGTCTCAAAGAGAAAGAAGTATTGGCTCTTCCCACATGGAGCCTCTGGAAGAGAAGGCAGGAACATCTATTATCCACAGATCATGAACAGAGTTTTGTCTTTGTGATTGTCTCAGAAACACAGTCTTGAAGCTGCTTTCCTTTTTCTTAGCACATTCAGAGAGGAAACGCCTTAGAAAGCCAAGTAAACGGCTTCTGGAATATGCAGAAGAATATGATAACTTGTTTGCACCCAAGAAAAAATCAAAGAAAAGCCAGGAGCAATTACAAAAGGTGGGTGAAGGCAAACATACTCTTCGTGGTTATTGCTCTGGGGCTCTGGTCTCTGTGTTCTTGGTGGCTGAGTGCTCTTGCTGTGTGCAGTGCCATGCAGGATGAATGTTTTCACCAACATGTTTCGCCACACCAGGTGAATTCTGTGGTGAGGTCTGAATTTGAAGGAGGTCTTCCTACACAATGCAGTCCTGACAGAGATACCCAGCGGGGGCAGAGTTCTTTGGTTTCAACTCCATCTTCAACCAAAGAGTCCCCTCCCATCCTTGAAGCAGAGTGTTCCTTCTCAGAACTAGGATCCCACTCCACTGATCCTGCTAATCGAGTTCCAGAAGGACATTCAGACATTCCAGAGCTGGTGGTGTTGTCTGCCTCGGATGTTTCTGAAGTTTCTGCTTCTCCAGATGCAGAAGAGGGATTCCTGAAATCAGGTAAGTGAAAGGTTGTGTGATTTTGCTTTTGTCACAAGTTCACTGGAAAATGATGCTTGAGTCAGTGTGAAAATGTCAGTGGCTGTTGGTCTTCCTGTTCTTGCTTTACTTCTTTCTCTGGTGCTGAGAAGGGAGAGAGGGCAGGTGCAGGGGGTACCTAGTGAGCAGGTACTGTTGGTTTTCTGTAGTGCATCCAAATGGAGACAGCCACAACTCCTTCACTGAGTCCTCACCATCTGTGCATTCCTTTAGCTTGAAGTCTCTTGCTGCTGTTAAAATTCTTTGGATGAATGTTGCTGTGCTAAGGTTAATACACAAAGTCTGATCCTCTTTACTCTTGGGGTCTTTTGCTCTCCTAGTGAGCTCAAGGAGTTTTACTCCTTCTAGAAGTCTTTTTCTCTAGAGGTTCTAAGCATCTGTAGAAATTGTGAGAGACAGCTCAGGGCCTTGGCTTCCAGTAAAGCACGGTGTACACAGTGCAAGTGTGGTCTGATGGGTCTTGGCCTTCCCAACACTGTCAGTCTCAGGGTCTACTTGGCAGTGTGTTCTTTCTCTGCTAGCATCCAAAGACATGTCCAGGGTTAAAGCCCTGGTGTTCTGGCTGTTCTAACTTGGAGGGAACAGTGTTCCTGTCCTAAAGGGCCTGTGGTTAAAAAGGTTAAACCAAGCAAACGGATTATGGTCCCTGGGAGGTCAGTTAGTCTGTGTTGTGTGAGGGAAGAGGGATTGGTTTTGAGGGCTTGTGGATGTCATACCAAAATGGAAAGTTTGAGTAGGAAATGGTGCAGGTTACATCTAGAGGTTTTTTGGGATGTCTTTTCTCAAATAGTTTTAACCAGAATTGTGGTCTTCAGCCTGTCTGCTACAGCACCATGAATGTTGGTGTGAGGGGCGTGGGAGTGGAGGCAGGGCTGCTGTGTCAGTAGTAGGACTGGCTTATGCCAGATCAAAGTGTTTGGGAAATTAAAATCTGAATTGCGCTCTCAGGATGTGTTAACCTGCTGGCAGTGAGTTCACAGTATCTCTTCTGTGGGTGGATTTTTGTATTACATGTTGAGGTGAGCCTGAAGGTCATGACATACTGTTTTTATTGAAGTTGTACAGAAACAGATAATTGACATCTCTGCCCAAGGAGCTTTAGATCTCAAAGACAGGGTGAAGCAGATTGTTTTGTACTGTCAGTTGATATTTGCTTAATGGTCTTAATCTGATTGAAGAGAAGAAAACCCCCATTTATCTGATGTGAAGGATTTCATTGCAGGAAACTTTGAAGGCAAACGTCAAAGGAAACCCACTAAAAAGCTCTTGGAATCCAATGATTTGGACACTGCCTTTATGCCAAAGAAGGAGGAGTGGACTCCCCAAAAGAAGGTAATTTCCTTCTAGCTCTTTTGAAAACCAGATGGAAAACAAGCCTAGACAGCAGACCCTGCTGAGTGAGACACAGTGCAATGGGATGTGGTTTTTTATTGGCTGTGGCCCAGGAGCAAAGGTCCACCCTTCCCAAAGGTGCTGGTTGTTGTGTTAGGATGAAGAAATCTACTGTTCCCCACCCCTCCCCACTTGTAAGGGGAATTCAATAGTTTTGGCTTTATGGATTTTTTGGGAAAAAGAGTCATCTGGTTACTGGCTGGGAATGCATGAGCAGAAGTGTTCTGTGCAGAGGCTTTCTGTCATGCTTTAGTGTAGCTTGAACCTAAGGCTTTGTCCTTTTCCATCAGATTTCCTCTGAACAGTGTTTCCTTCCCAGGTGAGCTGGTGAATGAGTGTAAGTGCAAAGCTTGTAGCAGGATGGAGGCTTGAGTTGAGTCATGTGTAGGATACAGTGCTTGATTCAGATTTTTAAAGAAAATGATGCTCTTCCTCAATAAATGCTCAGTATTCAGTGATATAATTTAGAAAAGCAACTTGTATTTGTTTCATGTGGTGTATCTGCACAAGCCTTGTTGCCACTGTTCTAAGGTTGAGTAATAATGCTTCTTTCATTTTTTTTCTGTGTGGCACAGTTTTGTACAGTTATCATGATTTCAGTAATGCAGAGATTGGTGTATTCCAGTCTTAAGCTCTGTCAAAGTATAAAGCCAGAAGAATCTTTCTTCAAGCAGCTTACAGAGGTTTGAAGCTTTTTGGGGAGAGTTCAGAAAACAGTGGACAGTGCTGGTGAGCACAAGACAGAGCAACAAACTCAGCATTTCTCTCTGCTCAGAGACTGACCATTACATGTGGGATCTATTACACACACAAAACAAATATTTTCTTGTAAAATCTCTAATGACTGATGAATTTATGACCTGAACTGTAAGTTACATGTTGCAGTAGTTTGTAGAGGCTGTGTGGCTGAGGAGTGCACACCTCTATTCTGCATCTGGTGACTTGACTGCGCTGTGTGTTTGTAGAGTACTGGCCCTTCCGAGAGTGACAGCTCTGAGCTCTACTCACCAGCCCACTTCCAGGACCTGGGAGAAGGTAAGTGAAGGCAGGGATGATGGGGCAGATTGTTGTTGACATTTGTATCAGTGCTGTGGCGCTGTGGAGTGTGTAAGGATGTGGTGTCCTGGGTGCTTGCCTTGGCTTTTGATTTTCCTCATGATTTGCCCCAGCCCTTAATCCTTCAAAAAATCTAGAAGTCTGCTTGAAGCTCCTAGAAAGGGTGAAGAACTTGCTGGGGTCATCTGTAGTGAGGAAATTATTTCTGCATTTTGCTTGAGTGGTCTTTGTGTTGCATCCCAGCCTCTGAAAAGCTCTTGGAGAAACAGCGGAAGCGGAAGAGACAGCGACAAACCTCTGCTGCAGTCCATTCCAAGAAGGAGAAAAATGAGGAGGGGCTGGGGGAGACACCACACTCTGAGGTACTTGTATGGTCTTCCTACAAGCTGTTGTGCCTATATCCTGTCTGCTTTTTCCCAGGGCACTTGGCAGAGCCTAGGCCAGGGCATCTTTGGCTGGCCGACCCGTCAATAGGGAGTTTGTCCTGCTGATGCAGTTGCATGAGCTGCAGTTAGGCTGAAGATACCACTTTGATTTATGGGCTGTTTTGTGATGAGTGTTTAACTCTATTTATTAACTGCTACTCCAGGGGAGGTGCTGTTCTGAACGGATGGAACCAGGTTTTGCCTGGCATCTTGCTTTGCACCTCAGAATATCAAACTGCTGTAAAAGGTTTTCTCTGGTGGTGATAGTGGGAATCTTGGCCTTTGATGCACCACTATGAAGCACAAGTGCTAGACTGGACTTCAGCCCCTTCTGCTTGCACCTGCACACCAGGGTGAGCCAAGAACCTCATTGGGGTGACTGGGGAGAACTGTTGACTGCTCACAAGAGCCTCTCATTGCATTCTACCATCCAGCAGAAAGGGGTAATTGGGGCAGTTACCTTCTTCTGCATCCCAGCAAGGTCAGCATACAAATATCTCTGACAAGCATGTTTTGCCTTTTAGGAATGAGCCAGGTGTCACCAAATGTAGGGAAAGCAAGACTTCCTGGGAGAGGCAGGACACCTCTGGGCCTCTCACCATCGTCTCCCACTTCCAGTGGCCCAGGTTCAGCAGCAGGCAGGATAGTCAGTATGTATTTTAGGAGCCCATTATAGATATATTTATTGTTATATTTGTTGTTGTTACACAGCATCCAGGAAAGCACAAACCTCACACCACTTTGAACAGTTCCAGACTCTCTGCTATTTTTTGAAAAGTCATTTCTGATGGAGTTGATAAATTAGGGTAATACCTCTGGGCCGTGCAAGCCTTCCTGTGCTCATGTTAGTGCTCTTTCTGAGGTGTGCTTATCTGGAATCATGTTTCAAAGCAGCCAGTACAAATATCTTTGCCAATGCTGAGGAGAGCAGTTAACACTCTCTGCAGTTAGGTCCCACTAAGAGACTGGCTAATCCCTGAGGCAGCAAATTTTCTATGAAAAGAGGGGCAGTTAAGAGCAGCAAAGCTCTAAGCCATGGCTTGGAATCCTACACACACCACTCCCTGCATAGGAAGACCAGTCTTAACTGCCTCCAGCCTTAGACAACTGTGTTGAGTACTTAAAGTTAATTGTGGTGTGAACCATGCCAAAAAGAGATGTTTGAAATCTGTTTCTGTGTGATTGTGTCTCTGCTGTGATGAGAGCTCATCCCTTGGCTTAGGTGAGTGCATAGGTTCTGGTGAGTATTGGGGTGCTGTGGAGATGCAGTTGTGCTTCCAGGTAGAATTGGGACTGTGCTGGTCCCTCGGTGACTTTGCACACATCAGGCAAGGAACTCCACGTTGAGCTGAACAGTGCTAGAACATGGTCTGATAATACAGCACAGTGAAGCCTTGGATCCAGCTGCCTGCCAAGGAAAAGAGGGCAGAGGAAAACTTGTCAGGCTGGGCTTGGCTGAGCTAAGCAGCTTTCTCTGTCCTCGCTTGTCTGTGGAGCAAGGAGTGCAAATTTACAACATCAGGGCAGCGAGAGACTGAGAGAAGGGGATGGAAAATGCTGTTGAAATGGTTGTTAAGGTTGTGAGCCATGATCAGGCTGTGCCAAGAAACAGGCCAGGCTTTGGGGATGTGCCAGACACAGCAGCAGGGATAGCTCTGGAAGAAGGCTTGGGATGAGCCCTTTTTCTGCAGGAGGTACGTAGATTTGTAGTGTTGTAGCCCTTGTGCTGGGTAGAGGAGGGAGGGGAAACAGTTACGAGTCTTCTGAGGGTTGATCTTGTGTGGAGACCTCCTCCTCCCTGTTCACAAAGAATGGATGGGCCTTGCCCATCGCAAGTAATTGTGATACTCCCTTCCCTATGCAATTCTGGGAGCAGTGTTAGAATAAGGCTGTGATCCTGGCATGTGGAATGTGCAGATTGGCCAGCTGTTTTCAGAACTGAATTGAATGGGTTTAATCTGACAGAGCAGGGCTGGAACATGGTATGCCACACTGGATAGTCTAAGCCCAGTTGTTAAGGTAACATTACTGCTAGCAAATGCTTTCAAATCCAGAGGGAGTTGTTGATTGGTATTCTAGGACTCCTCAATCCATTGTAATCTCCCATTTCATTAACACATGAAACATGGCCATCAGGGTTCAAACCAAGGAGTCCTGCAGCCATGGGACTCTATGGTCTTTTAAGCATGGGAGAAAGAGACCAGGCGGATGGAAAGACAAACCAGTTCTAAATCCCACAAACCTTTGCCTGTAGCTAATCTGATCTACTTTCAAAATACGACCTTGAAGCCTTAGCTACAGTGGGAAGCTGGTGCCGCTGACCATATATGTGGTGCTTGTTTGCCAACACCCTGCCCCTCCTAACAGGGGCCTTAGTGACCATGAGAGGGGTTGAGCTCACTGTGTCTGTAACCCTGGGGCCTCAGCTTAAGCAGAAACTGTAGCTGACATTGTTTGTCCGTACCAGCAGCTGATTAACCCTGCACTTGTTCTCCATTACACTGACCCATGGTGTGACTCCTGGGGATGGTTCTGTGCAGGGCTAAGAGTTGCACTTGATGATCCTTGTGCGTCCCTTCCAATTCAGCATACTGTGTGATTCCGTGACCCCTGAAAACCTGAGGTCAACAGCCTCCATAGTTCATAGCAGAAGTACAGGAATATTGTAGCACTTATCTTGAGAAGATGCAGAAGAGGCAAAGGTGCTGTTGTGTTCTTGGATGATCTTTTTACCAGTGCTGTAGAGACATTTCCCTTCCCTCTGCCACAGCTGTAGTAGGTTGCCAGTAGCTTATGTGCTCCTTAGCAGTATTCCCTCAGGCTGCATTGCTGCCAGCCTTCCAACAGGGCTGTGATAACAGTCTGTGAGGTTGTACTCAGTAAGGTATTTTGGACTAGCTGGTAGTTCGTAGCTATGACTTCGCTGTTTTTTTTTTTTTTTCTGAGCTCAATAAAGGCAATTGATACCATTCATCTTTTTACTGTGTACTTTAATATACCCTCAGTGCACCTGTGCATCATTTCTCCACAGAACTCACAAGGCTTTAAAATGTTCCCAAATCATACTTCTACATTCAGGGAGTAGGGAAAAAGCCCAGCAAACCCTGGCAAAGGGAGCATCATTATCTGAACAGAATATCAGCTCCATGTTCTTCCAAATTCGAACTTTGGAAGATCTTTATGTCTTTGTTTTGCCCAGACTTAGAATGTGTTCAGTTCACCTTGTGAGCTTTAGCAGCACCACAGCACAGACTTCCCCAAATAGAAAGTGGTGCAAAGCTCCCTCTCATGATAATGAAGTGGACAAATGCACCAAGGAGGCCTGGAGGTGTGGGAAGGGTGGCTGCTGCCTTTGCCAGCAATTTGAATTTGTCACAGGGTGTCTCAGGTGTATGATTTGTTTCTGGGTGTACACCAGGTACAGCTTGGTGACCCAGGAAGGACCTGGTAGCTATGACCTGAGGTTACTCAGATAACTGCAGTGAGCTGAGATACTAAAAAATTGTGGAGTTGTTAAAATGTTCTGGCTCAAAGCACTTTGCTAAAAGCATCACTTTAGTGCAACATTAATGGTCCTTAAGTTGAACCCCCTCTGGAGTGGCAGCTGGAGCTGTGAGACCACTGGAGTATTCCCTAGGCTACTGAGAGGGCTAGAAGCTGGCAGGATCATATTTCCTAGCTGTGAGTTGTCTGTCCCAACAAAATCTATGGCAGTGCTGCTATGTGGCACTCTAGGACAGCAGTATCTTGTGATAGAAACAACTGTCTGTAGCATACTTGTTGCTCTCCTTCCCTCTTAACAGTGCTTGGGCGGGTCCCTGGTTTGACCCTTGAGGATGCAGTTAGGCCTTTTTTCATTTGAAATCCAACATTTCCACAGGATGCTCTTTCACCAGTAGATGTTATGGGCAGTGCTGTGACACTTGCACAGGACAGATGCTTGTGAGAGACTCTGCACCCTGGGCAGGATGTTGTATAAGTGCCCTGCTGTGCTGCTCACTTTGGGCTTAGCTGACTTGACAGAATGGCAGAATATACCAAGTTGGAAGGGACCCACAAGGATCCCTTCAAGGATTGTGTTCATACCAGGCCTTGAGTACCTTTGTGCCTGTATTTTACATGAGTTAGGACATGCTGAGATGAGTGTGGGGCAAAAGTGTAGCTCATATAGTGACAGCTGCTATGGAGATTGATTGAGGTTTTTAATTTGTGTTTCCAGTACCAGTAGAAATTGAGATGCTTCTCACTATTCCACCCTACCTGATTAGCTTCCATTCAGGGCATAGAATGACTCCTTGATCCGACAGGAATTATGCACAGGAAGATAATTGTGTTAAGCATGTATTTTTAAATCATTTGGTAGGTAAGCTAAGAGCCCTTTCCTTTCTTGTGTTTTGGTGTGATGTTCTCTCCAGGGTGTGGAACACACACAGAGCAACTGCCAAACTAAACCTATTACGTGCCTAGTGGCTGAAATTGTAGTTTCCAGGTCAGCACAGGAAATGCTCACAGCCCTGACTCTGGGTTTCTTTTTAAAGGGGGAGACATCGGTTCATGGTACAGCTGCAAGCCCCAAAGAGGGTAATGAAGAGGGGTCAGAGAACGACCATGGAGTGCCTTCATCCAAAAAGATGCAGGGGGAGCGTGGAGGAGGAGCAGCTCTCAAGGAGAACGTGTGTCAGGTAGTGTTCTTGAAGAAATCTCTTTGAAACTTTGCCACTGTAAAGTGTTTTTGTGTAAGTTATGGGACACACTGATACTCCAGGTAAGCTCAGGTAGCCTCAAGGTGCTTATTGTAGAATTAACAAAGTTTTTGTGCTCTGTTTTGAGCCTTTACTCTGAGTCTTTCCTCCTACTAAACTTCACAGGTTTTAGGGAGACATGACCAATGTAGGATTCATTTTAGCCAATGCATGTTATGTGTCAGAGACTGGATGGCAGATGGTAGTGGTGATAAACAAATCACTTGAATTAACTGATGCAAGGAAAATGTAGAATTTTTCTGAAGGCAGTTTTGGACAATACATGGATTGTTGCTGTCTGGGAAGGAGGATACTCAGAGCTGTGTTTCTTTCCCCACAGATCTGCGAGAAGCCAGGGGAGTTGTTGCTGTGTGAGGCTCAGTGCTGTGGTGCTTTCCACCTGCAGTGCCTTGGGCTCTCTGAGATGCCAAAGGGCAAATTCATCTGCAATGAGTGTTCCACAGGTATGGCAGCTTCTGGGTCTGCAGTTTCAGGGTGCTTGCTGTGGTCTTAACCTGCTGCTTCCTTGCCTGAAAGGCTGTTCTGCAGTAGAGTTGCTAACTAGCTCCCAGTCCTTGGATTATTGGTTTGATGTCTGATAATTACTTTCTAATTAGAATCATGGAATGGTTTGGAAAGGACCTTAAAGGTCATCCAGTTCTACCCTATGCCATGGGCAGAGACACCTTCCGCTAGACCAGGTTGTTCTAAGCCACATCCAACCTGGCCCATCAACTTCCAGAGATGGGACAGCCACAGCTTTTCTGAGCAAGCTGTTCCAGTGCCTTGCCGCCCTTAACAAGGAAGAATTTGTTCCTAATATCTAATCTAAGCCTACTCTTTTTCAATTTGAAGCAATTAATAATGCCTTGAAGTATTAACTGGTCTTAGTGTTTATTCAGTGTGGGGTGCAAAGGAGTGAATATCCAGGATCTGGTGAGAAAGAGAAGGGGAAGTTCTTACCTGAGACTAGGAAGGGAGGGCTGGTGCGGAGGATGAGCCTGATGCAGGCTGGAAATGTCAGAGTAGGGTTGTGGATTTTTGATTTTCTCCTTTTTTCCCTGGCCTCAAGTCCCAGCTATAATACATTTTTCGATCTGGAGTTTTATTGCAGCTGCAGGCAAAACCAGCTTGGTGCAGAGAGCTGTGCTCTGGGATGGGTGCAGCATGTTGGGAAGTTGTGCTGTGCTATTAAACAGCCTGGTGGAAGCATCCAATCCTCATTTAGCCTTTCTGTGTGATGGGTGTTCACTCTCTCTCTCCAGGGGTCCACACCTGCTTTGTGTGCAAGAGCTGCGGGGAGGATGTGAAGAGGTGCCTGCTGCCCCTCTGTGGGAAGTACTACCATGAAGCCTGCATACAGAAATACCCACCCACAGTCATGCAAAACAAGGGCTTCCGCTGCTCCCTGCACATTTGCATGACCTGCCATGCTGCTAACCCAGCAAACATCTCTGCGTCTAAAGGTACCTGAGTCTTCCAGGGTGGTCTAGAGGGTGCAGTTACACTTTTTTCTTTGTTTCATGTCTATACTTGTCTATACAGTTACTTTATGTTCCTTTCTGTCCTTGCCACAATGTTGTTTGCTGAGGAGTAGCTACTCCCAGGGGAGTGGAAGGGCTGCTCTCAGCACTGCTCATGGTCAGACATGGCAGCTGGAATGTTCTCAGGCTGTCCAGAGGCTCGGATTCCTGCACGCCCAGCCACGCCACACCTTGCTGGGAGTTTGAATAAATCTCTGGAGCTGTACAAACATTTGTGTTTCTCTCACCTGTTTCTCACTGTGCTAGTGCTGCAGACAGTGCCTTTCTTAGCAGGGCTGACTGGCAACACAGCAGTGCCGGGCAAACTATGATACTGTTCCAGTTCTCCTTTTTTTTTTTTAATGTAAATTGTCATCTTGTAGTAGTGACACCCTGGGCTAAGCTTCCCAGGCAAACATTTGTTGGAGTTGTTTGCAGCAATACCTTGACCTTTATCTTACAGGATTGAACTTAAAGCTTATATGATTGCCAGGTATGTTCACTTCTAAAGCTGCCTTTCTTTAAATCCCTGGTATCTTAAGGCAAGTGACAATAAGACCAGCTCTGTTTTTGTCCTCAGGGTTTGTGTTAAAGTTGCCTTTTTTCCCCTGTATATCAGTGTTTGGTGTAGAAAACAACAGCAAGGCCTAAATAAAGCCTGCGGCCCACAGCCAGCCGCTTCCCCACTGAACATTTGTTGATTGACTGCTGCATCTTGCTGATCACATTTACCCCTTTTCTCCCACTTCTTCTTCCTGTTTATAGTTTGCTGTGAGGAACTGAAAAATTTGCATAGATTAGGCCCATGGGCAGGTCTGCATTGCCTGATAGGTCTGGAATTTCGGGGTAAAATCTGATAAAGTAAAGAGGCAAGTGCTGATGTTTCAGCAGCTCTGTGGATTGATTTCATTATGTGCAGCTAAGCACTTGGAACACCCCCTCTGTAATTACTGTCTGAGTTGATTTAGTAATTATTTGTGTATGATAGGAAGCAGTCCCAGTCTGTGAACTCTTGAACTGTTTCTGCAGAGCATGTAGGAGGTTTTTCATTTCTAAATAATGCAATTTTATGTATGTTATACACAAATATATATTAAAGATGCTTATAATTTTGTATACATTATGTTATAATAAATAATTTAATAGGAATCTAGTGAATATGTTAGAAATGGTTTATAAAAATTAAAGGCCAGCTTCCTTTTCCAAAGCTCATTTTTGGTTACGAATAGAGTCTAGTTTTAGTAGGAGAGAGTCATCCTCCTGTAGAGGTTCACTGTGTTCTGGCATGTTCTGGTGCCAGGTCGCTTGATGCGCTGCGTGCGGTGTCCGGTCGCGTATCACTCCAATGACTTCTGCCTCGCTGCTGGCTCCGTGGTCCTTGCCTCCAACAGCATCATCTGCCCCAACCACTTCACTGCACGGAGGGGCTGCCGCAACCACGAGCACGTCAACGTCAGCTGGTGCTTTGTCTGCTCGGAAGGTGAGATGGTCTGCACTGGGGTCCCCTGTCACCAAGGAATGCCCTGACAGGAATTCATTAAAGAAGGCAGAAGCTCTTCCTACCCAGAGTGTGCCAGTGAGAATTGCAGAGAATAGACTGTTTTCCTGTCAACCCATATCTTAAGTCAAACTTCAGCCTGGGACTTCTTCTGGATCCTTTGAAGGGTTCTTTTTGTACCATGAATAGTGCCCAACTTTTGAAAAAAAACTTGCAGGGAGAGCATCATTACTTTTTCAGAACTGTGCCTGTCTGGAAACGTTGAATCCATGGCTTCTACACAGTGACTGATAAATTCCTCCTCTTTCTCTTTGCAGGGGGCAGCCTTTTATGCTGCGAGTCGTGCCCGGCTGCATTTCACCGTGAGTGTCTAAACATTGAGATGCCAGAGGGAAGCTGGTATTGTAATGATTGCAAGGCAGGCAAAAAGCCACACTACAAAGAAGTAGTCTGGGTGAAAGTTGGGCGCTACAGGTAGGTGAAGATAGAACAGACTTGTCCCCATCCCTTCTTCATGCAGTGCTCATGGTGATTGAGGTGAGAAGCTGCTCTTCTCTCTAGGGTTCAGTGCAGCAGCCTCTGGCTTTTTTGCACACACATAGCAGCTGGTAAAATGTGAGCTTTCCTCCTCCAGTAGCATCCTGTCTCCCCTCCAGCCTTGCTGGTAGCCCTCACACACTCTTTCCCATGTCTCCATGCAGTAGCATACTTCTGAGGTGGCTGGAAGTGGGGAAGCCAGAGGTTTCATCTGCCCTTCCTTGTGTTGCAGGTGGTGGCCAGCTGAGATTTGCCATCCTAGGACAATTCCTGTCAACATCCAGAAAATGAAGCATGACATCGGCGAGTTCCCTGTGCTGTTCTTCGGCTCCAAGGATTACCTGTGGACCCACCAGGCCCGTGTGTTCCCTTACATGGAAGGTGATGTCAGCAGCAAAGACAAGATGGGGAAGGGCGTGGATGGCATATACAAGAAAGGTAACTTACCTTTATCCAGGGAAGTACATGATGATGTTTTGCTCTTCTCTCCCATTTGGAGAAATAGAATTGTTGTAACAGAGGAAAATATCCTCTTATAACCAAACTAAAATTAAATTTGTAGAATGAGCTGCTGTTTGTGTATCATCCAGCACACTCAGAGTGTTTGTTTTACTCCCAGAGAGGGTGTGCAGATCTCGAATGCTTCTCCAGCTCTGACAACCTCTCAAAATCCAAGTGAGCTGCTGCTTTATCAGCTTCCCTCTGTGTAGTACAATCATTATCTCTACATGAAAAATGTACTTGTGAGTTGTGAATACAGCTGCCTGGCAGGCCCCAAGAGGGCACACAGAGATAGCCAGCAGTTAGGCTGCTTTGTCACCCATGGGCAGGTGCCTGACCATAATTCCTGCACTACCCTGCTGCATTGGCCTTTTCTTCACCCACCTTCAGGGAGCCTTGGCTTCTGGAGCACAGAGCCAGGCTGGTTTGCTTGTGGAACTGTGAGCACAGGATGGACTGTTGTTGTCCAGCTCTGTGTGAACAGAGGGAGTTCCTTGTAACACAGCCTGTCCTCTCACTAGCTCTTCAGGAAGCTGCTGTGAGATTTGAAGAGTTGAAGGCACAGAAGGAACTGAGACAGCTTCAGGAGGACAAAAAGAATGACAAGAAACCTCCTCCCTACAAACACATCAAGGTGAGGGGAGGTGGTGGGGGGCAGGTGCGGAAGAGAAGCCTTGAGCTGTCGGTGCAGGTGATTTACAGGTATACAGAAACATTTCTACTGATTGGGTATCTGGCTGTATTTGAACTTTACTTTGGTCCTCTTGGCATCCTCCATTGTTCTCCACAGAAAGGATTCATGTATGTGTAGAGCTGCAGCAAGCTGTGCACCAGTAAGAGAAGTGCTGTCATTTACTGGAACAGATCTGGACATGTCTGTGTTGTCCGTGTCAGTTATGAGGTCTGAAGGAAGTGTCTCTCTCCCCTGAGAACTTGGGAGCGTGATGATTATGCTCAATATGCTTGAATGCTCTGTGCTGCTGATGCCAAGGTGGGCAAACCAGAGGGTGCAGAACAGGAGGTGGTTGGGCTGCAATGCAGCAGAGCCGTGTGGGGAGTGGTAATCTACATTTTGTTGTATCTTCTCTGCTGTTCTTTTATATCTCCTTCTATGTCTGTTGGTGACTGAACAGAAGTAGTGAAGTGAGTGTACATGCTGGAATATCAACTCTTGTCCTCAGTTTTGAGGAACTACTCATATTGAGGGCTGTATTTTGAGTTAGAATTGGAACACCAATAGAAGTCCTGTAGGGTGGAGGTGGCTTGACAGGAGAGCTGGGACCAAGCAGGTGCCTGTGCTTGAGATGTGGGTCCCAACTGACCAGAAACCTATTGACTCAGGGACTGTTCTTCTTTCATTGCCTCTGTCTGCTCCTTCCCTATTTCATGTGGCAAACTATGGAAACTTAACTGATTGCTGGCGCTTTGTGTCTAGTTAGGATTTCGAGGCATGCAGATATATCCTGCGTGAGTTACTGTGCAGTGTAAAGAGAACAGCTGAATGCTGTGGCAGCAGCATGGGCCAAGCAGTTTCAGTGAAGGAAGTAGTTTCTCATGATAGCTATTTTTAGGCCTGTGTCTGGCCACAGCATAAAGGAACTTTGGAAGGAGTTTGGAGCCTTTGAAATACCCTTTTATATAAATAATAACGGTTGTGGTCATTAGTCATGGCAGCTCTTCTGAGGTCTGGATGCAAGCTGTTTCTCTCTCTGAAAGCAAAGCAGTTTTCAGGAGCAGATGGTGAACTGGAGAAGGTTTCAAGGTAGAATGGCCGAAGCTGGTTGTGTCCATTCCTGTCCTGCTTTTCTAAGGAGGTCAGCACCTCGAGATCCATACCAAGGAGCACCAACATGAGAGGCCGCTGCAAGATACACTTGGGATCCTTCATCCTGTCAGGGTTTTGATTAGTGCAAGCATCACCCTGTTCTGGAGCTGGTTTTGTTCTGGCAGTGCTTTGGAGATTGGGGCAGGTGTGCTGGGCATGTATGAAGTGGCAGAGACACAGCAGTGCCAGTGGTAGACTGACCTAATCCTGTGAGTCTTGCCACTTCAGTGAGGTGATGAGTCTGGGTAAGAGATGGGAAGCAGCGGAGGAGAATGTGAGTGACAAGGAAGGTCGAAGGTGGGAGGCTGTTGAAGAGATTAATGAGAGATTTCTGCTGAGTTTGCTTTTAAACAAAGGAGGAGGATCAGAACTGGGCCAGTCTCAGGCAGACTGTCAGCATGGAAACTCTTCTCTGTGGGTGGGACTAGATAAAATATATAGGGGGCTGGAATAGTTTTCCTAAATGATCCCTTCCTTTCATGTCCTGGGAGAGGAAAGTGAGCCAATGGCTCACATGGGGAAAGAACAAGGAGCTTTTCTTCAGTGTCTCTCTCCAAAGTCCTGACTCTCTGTTGCCTGCCTTTCAGTGTTCGCTGCCTTTAACCAAACCCAAAGGACCCAGCTCATGCCACAGACAAGCCAGTCGCTTCTCCACCTGGTGCTGCACTCTGCTTCCTTCTGGAGCGGTTTTTAGAGAGCTCCTTGGCTTAACTGAGCTCGTCTTTGGGCCTTCCAACCCCAGCCTTGTCTGGTTTGGCTTCCATTTACATCTGCAGGACAGTTGGGTAGGGAGGTAACTGTGTGGTAGGCCCTCTTCTCACAGGTGTGCCAGCCTGGTTCTCGTAGTGACAGCTGAGAGCACAAAGCAGCTTGAAGGTAACAGATTAAAAAAACAGGGAAATAAGGAAAAGCTAAGGAAAAGCACCTGACACTCAGAGTGTAGAAGGTGCAATTTGATGCAGAAAATGGTTTGATGTTGATCACAGATGTAGTGTGCACCCAAGTGAGAGCCAGATGTGGTCACAATGGGATGAGAAGGGGACACTTTCCAGGGTACACATTCCACCAGCTGATGCTAATGGGGGACCTGCATCCTCCTAAGCTCTTCCTCTAACTCTCTGCCTCTTGAAATACTTTTCCCAGAAGTACAGCTGTGCCTGTACTTGTGTCCTTCTGTCCCTTGCTGTCACTAACTCACTGCAGCCCATCAGCCCATAGGCAAGGGTTGAGTATAGAAGTGCCTGTCGGGATAACCTGTTGTTCCCAAGAGCTCATGTCCTTCCTGTGCATTGAAGGTGAACCGGCCGGTGGGAAAGGTGCAGATCTTCACTGCAGACCTGTCTGAGATACCACGCTGCAACTGCAAACCCACAGATGAAAACCCCTGCGGCCTGGACTCCGAGTGCATCAACCGCATGTTGCTCTACGAGTGCCACCCCATGGTGTGTCCTGCTGGGGAGCGCTGCCAGAACCAGTGCTTCTCCAAGCGCCAGTATCCCGAGGTGCAGATCTTCCGCACACTGGCACGAGGCTGGGGCTTGCAAGCCAAAACAGACATCAGGAAGGTTCGTGCACTGTTTCTGCGTGTTGTTTTCTCTTGCATGTTCTTCTCTCTCGCTCGGTGTTGGTTTGAAAACTGAATTTGAAGAAGATTTCTTGCCTTAGAATGCTGTTTAGAAAGGAAATGGATGAATTTAACTTTTCCAGTCCTGACAAGAATGTTTTGGCTCAGCTGACCAAGAAAATGGTTTGCATGTTGGTGTCCCACAGGGTAAGAAAGATGATCTGCGTCATTTTGAATTGTTTGTTGAACACATGAAATGGATGTATAATCCAGGGCTCTTAGTGAAGATTTTGGGTCAAACTGGCAGCAAAGCACACAGAGACATTTTTAGGAAGGAAACAGCTGCTAGGTTTAACACAAAGGTGCATGTCCCTCCCTCCTGGAGGGAATTTGTCTTGTCATACCAACTTGTTCTCTCTCTGGCAGGGTGAATTTGTTAATGAGTATGTTGGGGAGCTAATTGATGAAGAGGAGTGCCGAGCCCGAATCCGCTATGCTCAGGAGCATGACATTACCAATTTCTACATGTTGACACTGGATAAGGTATGTGGAGGGAACTATTTGTTAGGATCCTGGCAATGTCCCAGTGACTGCAAGGAAGGCATGATAGTGGTGTTATCCACCTTGTGAAAAGGTGCTAAGTGCTGTTGATGAGCTGGTCTGCCTTTCCTCTGAAGAAGTGACTAAATGAACAGAATAAACATGCAGTAGAGAAGGTTCAGGTTGGATATTAGGATTAGGAGTAAAGTCTGAAGAGATGACTTTGGAGTTTGTTCAGAAGAGGTGAGGCAGTTGTCTGAGGATCATAGATCCTATCCTGCTTCAGCATAACAGGATGAATTTGGTAACATTGGGATCCTTCCAAGCAGCTGAACCCTGGAAAGCTCAGAACTGGTGTGTGCCAGAGGAGGCATTGGCCTATGGATGTACAAGTTTCAGGCACAGTGAGACCTTCATTTAAGTTCAGATCCCAGGTCTTGCTGTGCTAAGTAGAGCAGTGGAGTTAGTTACACCCACAGTTGCCTCAATGGATTTTGAAGTCCAGATTGTTGGTATGAGCTCCTGGCTTTCAGAGGTTAAGTGATTTTGTCAACTGTTTTCCACACCTTGTCACTCAGTCTTGAAAAGATGAGAAGAAAACTATGAAAGCAGACATAGGAACAAGTTGTCAGGTGTGGGACAGGATAACTGTGTGAATGCTTTCTGTCTCTCCCCTCTTCTTTCTGGAAGTTCACACTGACTGTATCTTGTTCTCCTTATCTGGCTGATGGGTGGGAGCAGGGGAAAACCGAAGTGTTAATATCTCTCTCCTTTGTTTCTACAAAAGCTTTTGCAGCTTCTCTCTCCTCTCCAGCACAGCCTAACACATGGCAGTGTGCTGTACACAAATGTACCTCACTTTACATACTGTTCCTGTTTTCCTTTTACACTGGTGTGCAAGAAATAGGAACTGAGATTTTGCTTTTAAGCAGAAGCTGGGGCCTGGCACCACACGCACTGCCTTGGGAAGTGTGCTATGGTAGTGTTTATCCAGTACTGATGCCACAGGGAGAACTTGCTTCCCAGGAAGCAGCAATAACACTCTCCTGGCTGTTCTGGAGCAGTGTGTCTTTGAAAAAGATTATGTGCAGCAGACTGTATTGCCATGTGATCTGCCAGCACAGACCAGAGACACCAGTGACAGTTGATGAAAATGTGATTTTCTGGGCTTGTTTTTCCATTCCAGGATCGAATAATTGATGCTGGGCCAAAGGGCAACTACGCTCGGTTCATGAACCATTGCTGCCAGCCCAACTGTGAGACTCAGAAATGGTGTGTGAACGGTGACACGCGGGTCGGGCTCTTCGCACTTGTAAATATCAAAGCTGGTAAGGAGCCCCACTCTGTCAGTGCCTGCAGTTAACCTGGGGGAGGGAGGGGGTCTGTAAGGAAAAGAGAGGGTTTGTAGCTCCCTGGGAAGAGATTTAATTTTTGTTTTCACATAGGCATTCATGAGACTTAACACCAACACTGATGTAATGAAATGTATAAAGCCATGTTATCAATGGAGGTTCATGGCTCTGATTTACAGGGCCAAAAAAATGGGTCTAACACAGGGTGGGTCTATGACCTTTTAGCTGTAGCATGTGAATTTTCCATTCACACAGTTCTCTAGGGAGGTTAATAGTTTGGTGTCCTTGTGTAGTGGTGACAGTCTTCTGTGACATATTTAAAAAGTGTTTTTACTTCAGTAGTAAAATGTTCTGCCCTGTAGTTCGTTACAGCTTGCTTGGTTTTAATCTTCTTTTGTGCCAGGGACTGAACTGACTTTCAACTACAATCTGGAGTGTTTGGGAAATGGAAAGACCGTTTGTAAATGTGGTGCCCCAAACTGCAGCGGCTTCCTAGGAGTAAGACCAAAGGTATGATGCATCCTTTAAGCTTTTGTTCTTCGAAATCATCTCTTTGCATAGCAGATCTTGGACTTCAATTATCAGAATTGCTATAAATAATGGTAGGAAGTTTTATTACACAGAAAAAAGTAAACGGAAGATTTTTTTCAGAGTGTTCTGCTTTTTATCATGGCAATTTCTGTAGCAGTAGAGGAGCAAAGGAATGGGAAGGACTTCATCAGATTACCAAGAAAACACAACTCAGCCTATTTCCCTAAGTAAGGTGCTGAGTAAATTTTGAGCATGCATGGAAGGCCAGCAAACTCACATTCCTTCAGACTGGGGTCACTTTAGAAACAGAAGACTCTTACTTTACCATCTTTGCTGCAATAAAGTTTCTGGTTTTATCCTGCATTTAATTAAGTGACCAAAGTTTAAATATCAGACAGAAATAAGAAATTTGCCATATCTGTAGTAGAAAAATCACCAGCTTTTAGAACTCACTGACTTTTTGAGAGCTTTTATTTGTAACTATGATGTTGCAGTAACAGGAATTGATTTCAATTACCTCCTTGTGTGAGCTGGTTCTCACTGGGAAAAGGAAATAACAGGAGCAGTTGGCCGAGTTCCCAGCTGTCACCCACTAAATCTGTGTCTCCTGCTGTTTGTTTGTTTCAAGTGCAAGACCAAATCAGTCTGTAATCCCTCTGCTCTGGCATGTGGATTTTGGCCCACAGTTAAGGGTTAAAAGCTCCTGTAGCACAGTTGTTCAGCCCCATCAATATATAGGGAATGTTTTGTGAATTCTCCAGGGAGATTAGTTCTGCAGAAAAATTAACTTATAAAATAAAAAATGGATGTCTTCAGAAGTTGACAGGTGTGGTGAATTACATGTCTGATGTATTTAGTTCCTCTTCGGCTTGTGATTTAAATTTCAATTGATTTTTGCTGCTTCTGTGTTATACATGGTTTGACTGTCATTTTTGCCTTGAAATTGCAGATTGCACGATGAAAATCTGAGAAAAGTGCCCTTTAGGTGGCATTAATGTCCCATTGTGATGTCTGAGGCAACTCATTCCATCTTGATGAGATGGGCTAAGAAACAAAACCGAGAAAAGAGTACCTTAGGGTGTTTTGTTTTTTTAAAATTCCTCCGACAATAGATGCATTTTTAAGCTTCCTGAAGATAGAGCAAGACAAAACTGATTATACTCAAGTTCACTCTTAAAAGTGCCCTTTATAACTGAGAGAGTGTGGAAGAGTGCTTAGAAGTCTATTGTACTGCAGGGAGCAAGTGGAATCGCTTAGTCCAGCTGTTAGACCTCTCTTAGACATTCAAATTAGCTGTGAAGAGATTTTCTTGTTCTCTTTGTAATTAGATGGCCGAGGAACTAGACATCGAGAATAGGTGGAATACTTTAGGGTGAGGCATTTCAGTGCCTGCATTCTCAGTGATAAGAAAAACTTGGCTTGTCTCCATTGTCTGGGGGAATGATGGTATGAAAACTGAAAGATCCACATATGAGGGGGAATGAAACAATCAAGAGATGTAACTCCTTGATGGCAGAAAAGCTGAATAGCCAACTCTGTGAAGTTCTGAAGTTGTAAGCCTAGGGACCAAGGTTTTTACTGCTTTTGGTGCTTTTGGTGATGAAAGTAGTGCCCAATATTTATGCACAATAAAGGATGCGAAAATCACCTCATGAGGCATTGTCTGGGCACACAAAGATGTCCTGGATGGAGAACGGGTATTTGAACACGAAAAGATGTAGAAAATGGCACAAATTTCAGCCCATGTCTACTTAGATAAAACAAACTGATAGTGCTTTGATAAGGTCAGGGCTGGGGACAGGCAGCGTTGTCCTTGTGGAGTTTAGTGCTTGGCACAATGGAAGGCTCAGCCTGGAGAGGGTAGTGCAAGGGTTAGAAGTGATCTGAGGCTCAGGCTTGAAGGGGGAGTGGGGGGAACAGTGTTGGAGGAAGACTTAGGCCAGAGAAGAGCACTTAAGCCCTTTAGTTGCAATTTAGTACCAGTTGTACATGTTTCATTACATGGTTGTAATTTAACTGCAAAGATGTTGGTTGTCATCAGTGTGGGAGAGTGAGAGGATGGGGCAGTTGCAAAGGAATAACTGAGTATAACAGGGAATGGGCTGGAGTTCAGAGGTTGAATATGCCGTAGAACACACCTGGAGGGTAGCAGGAGAAACAAATCTGCCATGAGGTCAAGGCTAAGCAGTCATGGCAGAGAAGGAGCTGTTGTGAAGCTCTGCTGCCACAGGACTGAGCTGTGCTGTGACACAGCTGTGGAAAAGGCAAATTTTCAAGCAGTGCCTTGGGAAAGTGTTGATGTCATTGTCCACGACCTCTGAGAGATCATCTGAAGTAGTGTGTGTAATTCTGTGACTTTTGTTTGGGATAAATAAACTTAACAGTGATAGAGAAAAGCCGTTGGGAAGACTGAGCATGCAGAATGAAAGTTTTAGTTTGTGAGGAAGAAAGTGTGTCTCGGAGGTTAACATCAGGGAGGGAGAAAAGCTTCAAAGGTTGGCTTGATGATGTTGGAGGTCTT